>BDDA01000843.1:0-17123 GCA_001662385.1 Chlamydomonas asymmetrica
GATGGGGGATACGCAGGGGGGTAAGCCGCCTGGACGTAGGGAGGGGGTGAAGGGTAGCAGATGGACCCGCACGTGAGGGTGAGCTCGCCGTACTTGAACCAGCCCCCTGGAGTGGCGATGTTCTTGCATGAGTCTGGCGGCGGCTCGTGGCCCACCCACGCGTTCACCTCAACGCCGGCGGAGGACTGCATACGCACAAACACCAGGCAGCACACGCAACCAGGCACGCTTTGCTTCAGCAGCGGGTCAAATGGTGTACACTTTTGAGCATATACATCATGCATACATAGGCAATCATCTGCAGGCACGACGCGCATTGCGGATACGGCACATACTGCTCATGGTGCCCTGAATACCACCGCATGCACACCCACACGTGCACGCAGTATGCCTACCGACTTGTGCATCGATGCTCTCACCTGCATCCTCTCCCCGTTCATCCACCCACGGCAAGCACGTGCACTCACTCACCCATGCCTTCCCTCAACTGAATTGCCCGCCCTCCCCATCACGCATACCACATACTACCCTCAACAGTGGTACAAGCGGCTATCGTTTGATGCATAAAACCACAGACACTCCTCGCCGTCGTCAGGTGCAGTTTACACTTTACACCCTCATGCATATACACACTGCACGGCCCCACGGAGAGCATACTGCATGGCCCCATGGAAACCAATATATACAGCGCACACACCTGGATGCTCAGGTAGCTCATCAGGAGGTATGTGTAGGAGGAAGTGGTGGAGGTGCACCCAGGGAAGTTGAGCGAGTCAAGAGGGATGGTCAATAAGCCTGTGGACTTTCCAGCCACTGGGCTGAGCGGCTTGATGAGCGGGTTGAGCACAGTGCTGGGGTTGCAGGTGGGGTTGCTGGGTTTTCCGCCTGTGCACACGCAGGCATCAGCATGCCAACAGTCAGCAGAAGCGGTCACGGCTGATACCCACACAAACACGTGCCAGCGTGAATGAGCACACAATACTGCACCGTTCTGGATGGTTTGATCAAAACAGCCTCGCACGCCCATAGCGAACGCCAGCAGTTTGGCAGTTCGCACCACGCACCGTGGATGTAGAAAGTGAACTGCACCTCGGAAGTGAAATAGGCAGTGGAGAGGGCTGGCTTGGCCGTGCTGAACGTCCAACTGTAAATGCGACAATTGGCACCAGCACAGACATATGTTCCCAGCCTAACATTGGTTCAACCGGTTACAGCAAGAGTGGTCTCGGGTGTTCGCGCCCTTGCACGGAACGGAGCAACAGCAAGCCCAGCTGAAGCTCCTCGTGCACGCGTTGAGTCCTTCCTGGTAATATATTCGATTTACTACTGACGTACTGTCCTTCCAAAAGTTGGGCTTGGGCTACCACCACTCCGGTTCGTGAAAGTACGTGAGCAAGCGGTTGATGCAACTCACGGAGCAAGACCTTCACGAAGCCCCCCGACCGTTTAAAAACGCTTATGGAGTTTAAACATCTCAGCAAACGCACTCATGCCTAGAGGTGGTGGCCTGTTCTTCATTCGTGAGAGGGCGCTTCCCGCGCTTGCACCTCTCCCTTCACGAAGTGACGCAGGCTCGACTGATCCAATTCCAGGCTGATTAGCGTGCACAGCAGACCAGAACAGGCACACTAGAAGCCAGAACTATATGCGCTGTTGCTTTCCCCCTTTGGTATGGAAAACCACATACAGTGTAAGACGAAATGAAACGATGGCTTGCACACACTCGACAATACACGCCATCCCAGGACCTCGGCCTCGTCACCCTGTCTTACCCAGCATCCAGCTCGTAAAACGCAACGATGGCTCCACTGAGGATTGAGAAGGTCACTTTCCCGGCCTCCTTGAAGGCATCGCCAACCTTGTAGTGGACTGGCAACGATGGGTGCGTATACCTGCAAAACACCCAGCGGCAGCCAGCATCGTGCGTGCCAGGCTACCCAAAGGCAGGGATAATCCACAACCCATATAAGCTATTTGAAAGGTATAAGCAGAGTACGGTTCACTCACGGGTCTCCAAAGCATGGCCCAACGACTGGCGGGTAGAGCGGAGGGGGAGAATAGGAAGGTGGCGTGCCATATGGCGGAGGCATGTAGGCAGGGGGGTAACCCAGGCCCGTTGCTGTGGCTTGTTGCAACCAAGGTAAAGCAGCAAGGAGCAGCACAGACAGTGCTGCTCTTGCTGGGAGGCTGTGTGCAGCCTCAGCCATTACACCCTGCTGCTGGCACCGGTGTTGACCAATACGTTCAAGAGCTCCTGCAAGCGGGTTGCGAAAGCAAACAGTATGATGCAGCGCAGTATGAGCTTAGGCATTTCAAGCAGAGTACCCGTTGTGCTCAAGTGGCCCAGGCCAGAGCAACCGGTATCGCTGAAACAGACTGCTGCACCGCGGATGGCAACAGCTGCTGCGCAGCCGGTCTCAGGGGAACTGCTGTGCAGGAGGCCTAGCAGCGTGAAATGTGTTGCTGATTGAGGAAACATGCGGCGTGACTTTCACCGTTGGACTCTGAGAGCAGTGGGTGGTAAATCGAAAAAATGAGTTGTGAAATGGAGTACAATGCCAGACTTCCAAACGCACAAACCGGACGCCAAGTAGATGCTGCTGGGCGCTGCCAACGCCTGCATAAAGGCTATGGCGCTGGAACTAGGGTGCTCCCGAGGTGAGCCCCACCCCGCGCCTTCGCAGTCCCTTCTCCAGTCAGAAGCAGTCTAACCAGGCTGTTTCTCAAAAGCGCGACGCGTTCGCAGTGACCAAGCTGTGTAAGGCACTGAATACACCGGAACACACCAAAAGCCACGCTAATTTCCCCCCACACAACCCCCGGCGCTTACCTGCAACAGAGTGTGGTGATTGCCCTCGTGATGATCAGTGTCGCCGTCGTAAACGTTGAATGCAATGAGCGTTCACAACCAGGGCCCTAGTACAAAACACACAACGTATGACGCAAGAGCGTGGAAGTAAGGTGTAGCAGGACGCGAGAGGTGTGGAACTATTGCGCCAACATCGAGAGAGGGGAAGGATGGGCCAATCTGGGCCATTGGGCTTCCTCAGTTTCCCAGGGTGAAGTGACTCTTGTCATCACAATTGCAAGCCAATAACCTAAAACAATAGATTTGCACACAATCAAAATTACCTAGTTGTGGCTTGTGGCGTGTGTTGCAGCCTGTGCTGGGTGGCATGCGCCGTGCAGCGTTGCTACAGTTCTGCTAACCGCAGCGACACGGTTGGTGCCGCCTGTTTGTCCTGCTTTGTTTGCCTCAGCTGCAACATGGAGGTGTATGGCTTATTGCTGCATGTTGCATGGGTGCAAAGGATGGACTTTTGAATGGCTTGCACGCAATCAGCACCAGGCAGGTAGGTACAGCAGCAGTTTGCATGTATGCTTTGGCCCGCGTGCACCACCACGGGCGTGCACGCACACGTTGCATCTGCTTACGGCCTTTCTGATGGCCCTGCATGCCTTGTTGCCAGATGCTGACCGCATGAAGGCAGCCTATCATGCAGATGTGACTGTTGTTTGTGTAATGCGGGACTTGAGGGAGCGAAAGCAGTAGGGTCCATACTCCGTATGCATGCATGCCGCCTACCATCAACTTGACTTTCCTGGTTTGAAGGTGATCCTCGGATACAACCTGAACTCTTCCCATACAGGCCCACGGCATGCTTGCACATTGTCGATTGCGTTTAACATACGTACGTAGAGCGTGGCGCCATGAATGTGCTTCCCTCCAGTCACTGTTGACGATTTGCTGTGCGCATGCAGGCGTGCAGCAAGCATGGTGAATGGAATCATGGAACGCGGTTTGCACAGGGCAGCTGCTGCAAGCATGGACGCACTTGCAAGCGCAGACTGGACAGGCCAGGCCAGCACTGACGAGGCAGAGTAGCTAGCTGCAACACAAGGAAGGTGGCCACGGGGAAACATTGCGAGGAAACACACTTTACGGACATTAGGTGAGGTGTGCAGCAGGCACCTGGTGTGCCATAATCAGCCGCTTCTAATTTTGCCGGCAGGTACCTTCCCGATGTACACACAGAGCAGCGGTCCACGTGGTCACGCGCGTCAATGGGCCGGTCCAATAGCTGCGAGGCTCCACACATACCGGAATAGGCAGGGCAGCTTCATAGAATGTTCACAGCATCGAGAGCTCATGGAGCAGCATGCAACATGCATGCACCTTGTATCCAGGTGACGGTAGCATGCCGTGCCAGTGCTGCATGGCAACTTCATGCTCACAGCATTCACGCCACGTGCGCTTTCATGCGGGGTCCATGCTCGCACACTAGGGGCACAAGCGCGCTGCGTAACAGAACAGAACATAGACCTAGAGCCGCGTTGTATGTCCCGCAATGGATGCCATGGCAAGGGCAACCAAAGCCATTACAATCAAGAAGGCCGTGCTATTGACTGCCAGTAACAGTATCAGTATCCATTCAAATTGCGTTGGGGCCGATGCCCCTACAGCCTACTGTGTAGGGTTGCTTTGCCCGTCACGTTCGAGTTGCTACGAGGCAGGTAGAGCTTGGCCTCACAGGGGGAACGATACAAATATACAATGTGTGAGCGCATACTCCATATGCTATGAACCACCAGCACACACTGCATGTGCCTGCATGAGAGCTGCAGCCATAAGCGCCAGGTGGTGGAGCCCACACCTTCCTGCGCCTACCGCCCCGAAATGGAACGCACCAGGCAGCATGGTGGTGGGCAGTAACGTGAAGAATCCCGTCCGCAACGTCAGCTATCAAACAAGTGCATGAATGTCAGCTAGCAACAGTTGGTGCAGTCCTCCAATGCCGAGCCACGCTGCGCAATCTCTTTGCTGTAGTGTATTGTACGTTTGTGCGTTTGTCATTGCCTCGTCGCAACTGCCGCGGCACCGCCCAGGTGGCTGGCACTGGCTGCCACCGATTCCTCCCCAGATGATGCAGCAGCAGCGTACCGCCCATGGGCAGCCCCCGCAACCCCCGCAGCACCACGTTCACGAGACCGGCTCCTATGCGGTGATGCCCCTCTGGAGCCGCCCGCACGCGCCGATCGTGTTTTCCGCAACGACACAAACGTGGGCCGTACGCGCTCCAGGCTGATCGGCAGGTCCTGCTGCGCGACCACCTCCTCCAGGGGGGGCCCGTCCAGGCCGCTGATGTAGGCGTTGGTGGTGAAGGGGTTGGCTCCGGAACCGCTGGAGGCCGCTCCGAGACCGGTTCCGGCCGCAAAGCTGGCGCTGGCGGAGGAGCCTGCGGCGGGCGCCCCGCGTGTTGTACCGCATGTGTACTGCCGCTGTACGTCCCGGATCTGCTGGCACAGCAAGTTGTAGCTGGGGGCGGCGATGAACGGCGGCGGCCGTGTGCGCAGCAAGTGCTCTGAGGTGGGCGGCGGCGGCGGCGCCGGCATTTGCTTTTGGTTGAGCTTGGAGTGGATGTATGCGCGCGTGAGGCTCGGGTGCATGCCCGTGTTGGGGATGGACGCCCCGAACATGCCCGACGAGTTGCCGACGCCGCCCGAAGCGCCACCCCCGGTGAAGCTGGCGGACCCCAGATGCGGCGGCGGCAGGCTCGGCTCCGACGTGCGGTGCAGCGGCGGCAGCTCCACGGACTCTGCCGGCCGCGGTTCCTGCGGCTCGGTGGCTTCGGGCTGCGGCTGCTGCGCTTCCTCCTCCTCCTCCTCCTCCTCCCCGGCATCGTCTTCTTGGGCTGCACCGGGCTCTACCACGCCCCGTACCGCCGTCAAGAAGGTCCGGTCCTTGGCCTCATCGTCGGCGGGCGGCGCTTCCGTGAAGGTGCGTGGGAGGTCTGGGATGACGGTCTCGAACGAGATCATGGGCCCGCGCAGCAGCGCCTTGCGCATGCGCGTGTCCAGCACCACGAGCTGGTCCAGGATCGAGTCCAGCATCTCGAGATCCGCCACGGAGCTGCAGGATCCGCCCCAGGGGGGGCTGGGCTGCATCAGAAACTCAGGCGTCGTGTCCACCACGGCTTGCGCCACGGAGGCGGGCAGGCCGTGTATGGTGTCGCCGGCCTTGCGAGCGGAGGCCGCTCGCTGCTGGTACGCATGCAAAGCGATTTGCGCTTTGATGGGGCTGTTGCGCAGAAACGCGCTGGGCGCCTTGCGGCGGGGGCCGTACGGGTGCTTGGGTGGTTCCAGCCCAGGCGCGTACTGCTGCTGCATGGTGGCTGCCTGCTGATTCTGCTGCCGCTGGTACTGCTGGTATTGCTGCTTGTACTGCTGCACTGCGGCGACCGCGGCGGCCATGCCGCCTGCGCTGCCGCTCGGCTGCTCCAGCGCGGCCGCAGCCTCGGGCCGCTGCTGCTGCTGCGCCTGCTGGATTGGCTCCATGGCCTGCTGCATCTGCGCCAGCATGGCAGCCTCCGCAGCTTCGCTCGCATTGTCCTTCACCACATTGTTTGGCTGTTGTTGTGAGCGTTGCATTTCGCCCTGCTGCTGCTGCTGTTGCTGCTGGGATGGCCCTGGGCTGATCGAGAGTTTGTCGCCATGCAAGGCATACCCGCTGCTGCCGGAGTAATCTTGTGAGTCGTTGGGTGACGAGGCACGAGCGTGCGCGTAGCGCCCAGTGTTGGGGCCCAAGGGAGGGAGCTTAGGGGCGCCTGCGTCAGGCGCGGCTGTGGAGGGGAATGCCTCCTCTGCAGCGAGCTGCTGCTGTTGTTGGGATGGTGCTTGCTGCTGCGTGAAGCTTGGCAGTGGCCCAGGCGGCGAAACCGTCAACGACGCTGAGCTTTGGAGGTCTGCGGTAGGCGAGCGGCGCAACAGTCAGGGACACGGCAGTAATGCAACTCGCCTGAGCACGCATCGTGAGTGGTCAGGTGCCTCCAACGTGTCCGACACTGTGCGGCAGTGCACATGCTGTGTTCGCTTTGTTTGCAGCGCGCCGTATTCCATTCCGGAGCGAGGCGTGTGGCAACGAGTGCGTGGCAAACATGTTGTCAGATGCAAACAGACTAGCATCAGTACAGGATAAGGCAAAACCATGTATAGTTCTTGTTTACTGGCACTTCACGTCACTCATTCCCAGCCTTGGTGCATGGCAAACCCCACCTGTTGGTTTGCTCTTTTCCCTTGACTGGTTCCGTATAAGAGACTGGGAGGATACACGCGCTTTGGGCGTACTGGCATGGCTAACCTCACTGTAGTCTGCAGTTCTGTGTGTTAGGACGCCCTGCAGGTGTGCATGAGAACGTCCAGCGTTGATGGCCGCAACGACACATCCCGAGGCGTGACAGGGGTTCACAAATCAAACAACAGAGATAATATGGTAAGCAAAACGTCACTTACCGGGGGTTCAAAGGTGCTGTTTAGGTCAACCAGGTTGGTGGGCGCCCGCAGCGCTGTGGCCATCTCCCTGCAAAACGTATTGCCCCTACAAATGTCAAGCAGTAGGGAGCAGGTTCAAGCACGTTGGCAACACATATTCTCAGAGTCCACCTCTCTAAGCGTGTAAATGACCACTAGCAACGCGCACCACCGCAGCGCAGGTCAGGTGTGCGCACCTTCACAAGCTCGGGCCCTTGTTCAGTCCAGCAGTGTTGTGTCCAAACACTGCAGCAGTTTGATTTTCTCCCAATTATAACACAGCATCAGTGCCAGTGTGGCGTGCGGCTGTTTCCCAAAATCGGGTGAAAACAACCGAGGACTTTCAGCTGGTAAAACGACTCGGTGGAAGCTCAGGTGCAGTGTGCACAGTTACGTGTACTAAAATTCTTCTGTACTTGCTGTAAGGATCTGTGCGTCTGTCGCTGCATGTAACCTTGCTTGGCGGTTCATCATCGTCGCGAGGCCAGGCAGCATGCGCTACCGCCTCTGCATTGTCGGCCTGTCTCTTGCTCATCGTGATGGGTGGATTGGTGTATCAGGCCTCCTTGCCAGCTCAAACCACAGAACTGGACCAGTGAGGCCCCTGCTAAAAGCATGTATGCGCTCACAGGTCGGCCCCAGTGCTGCGGCCGCACAGGCACGTGTGGTGGGCGAGCGGGCCACGCTGTTTTCGCAACACCTGTGTTCCAGACGCTGCATGGTAGAACCCATGCAGTTCTGCTACAAGCACAGAAGGGGCAGGGAAAGGTCAGTGCAAAACTGTGCACGTGCATACTGCTGGTGCAGCAAGCGTGAGGCTTGCGCTGCACGATGTGCACGTAAGTTCTGCCAATGTTTCTGCCAGTCTGCAGCTAAACATGCACGGCATTCGTTTGTTTCTTACCAACTGCGCAGGGTGGGGAGTCACCGGAAGAGGAATCAGAGGAATTGTTACTGAACTACTTGGAGAAACGCGCTCAGCGCCTGGCGACACAGCCAGCGTCTTCAGCTGACGATCGCGCAACAGCCCTGAACAAGCAGCGATTCATGACTGAGCGGGGTTTGGGCAGCACGGGACTGATGCGTGATGTGCTTGACGCACAGGCAGCGCTTGTGGCTGAAGAGCTACGTGAGGGAGACATCCGGAACCTTAAGGTGGGTGACTGCCATTTCAGTGCTTTAAACGTTGCATCCAACCCTCTCAAGCATGCATTTGCTGTGTCTTGATGCGCGCTCAAGGGAGCTGGGGCCAGAAAGGCGCGTGCTACGTCCACCAGCCAACTTGTGACTGACATTCGGTGTGCAACCTGTGTTGTGTTGCTACCTGGTGTGTGTGGTTGCAGCAAGAGGTGGCTGAGCAAGGGATGGACTTGGAAGCAGACTGGGCAGAGGTGGAAGGCATCAGGCGCAGCACTACGGCAGACGTGCCGACCGGCGAGCTCCTTGCCCCGCCGTCAAGTCCCCTGGTGCGAAGCATCATGCGTGCCCAGGCCAGGGCATGCCTGAAGTTCCGTTACTGAGCATGATTGCGATGCGATGTGCACGTGCATGTTGTCCGGGCCAACGACTGCTCACGGGTTTGGCACGCTTGTGCCATTCAACCTCGATGGTGATGAACTGGCTGGCACAGCTGGCGCTCTGCATGGGCATGATGCATGCTTGTTTACTTGCATGAAACCTGCATGCTCAGCAACAGCATCAGCCAATCAGAATTATCACGAGCACCTTAATGGCATCCTTGGTGGCCTACTGGCCTTACATGGCATGAAGACCTGGTGCTGCAGGTTGCCGCCCAATCCCCCCACTCGTTCCCTCTTGTCCCCGCTGCGCATGGGCCTGCATCTCAGGTGGCGCAGCGCAGGCAGGAGGCGCGCCGAATGCGCAAGCAGCGGCGCCTTTTCTCAGACGTGCCGCCCGCCCCTGCCGCCGGAGCGCTCGGCACGACCTACAACCCTTTTCTCGCCCTGCCCAAGAGCCTGCCTGATGCAGACGCGCCCAGCAGCAGTCGATCGAGCGCATCGGCGCGGCCTGGCGCTGCTGGACCAAGTTTTGGCGCCGCCAGCAGCGGTGCGGCCGAATACGACCCGGAAAAGGAACAAGAGCTGATCCAGAGCTTTCTGAAGGACGACAGCCAGGGCGATGGCAGCAGCAGCAGCAGCAGCGGCGCCTGGCGCGGGGCGGCCGGGGGCAGCTGGCTGGATGATGATGAAGACCCCGCTAAGCTGCCTGCGTACATTCGCGCGCTGCGCAGCGCGCCTGCCAAGCCCCAGCTGGGCAGCAAGCCGATGCGGCCGCAGGACCAGCGCCAGCCGCAGAAGCAGCGCAGGCGGCAGCCCAACGCGGGCAGCTTGCCGGAAGAGGACGATCAGGGCTTTGATGCTTGGGATGCTGACGGCCTGCTGTCTGAAAGCGCTGACGCGCCTCAGCGCCGCGGACGTGCGGAGAGCAATAACGATTACGACGCTCTGATGGAGATGTTGGAGGAGCTGTCTGATGGTCCCAGCAGCAGCACGGCGCAGGAACAGCAGCAGCAGCAGCAGCAGGGACTCGCTCAGCAGCAGCAGCCCAAGCGCAAGCCCATCACCACCACCTCACTGATGAAGGACACCGCAGGGAGCGTCGTCGCGAAGCCGCCGACCCTAGGCAAGCCGCAGCGGGGCGGCGGGGCGCGGCAGGGCGCGGCCAGCGCTGCGGCA
The DNA here is from genome assembly GCA_001662385.1 of Chlamydomonas asymmetrica. NCBI lineage: Eukaryota > Viridiplantae > Chlorophyta > Chlorophyceae > Chlamydomonadales > Chlamydomonadaceae > Chlamydomonas > Chlamydomonas asymmetrica. Next base: position 10,005 of record BDDA01000843.1, read on the forward strand.
CGCGCTGTGGAGGAGGATGACGACGACGAGGACGACGACAGCACGAGCGAGGACTTCGCTTGGGGAGGGCGTCAGGCGGCGCAGCGTGCGAGCGGCGGCAGCGCGTTTGCGCAGGACAGCGCGGCGTTCCTGGAGGACCTGCTGGGGGGAGGTGGGTAGCACATTTACAGTCGGTCATGCGTGCCTGATGTGATGCAAGGCCTTGTTTTTTAGTGATGCGTGCACATCAGCCATGCAGGGCGATTGTACAAGTGTACAACGCATGCGATGACGTCATTGCGGTAGTGCAAAATCAGGCTCAGCCGCCTACACTACAATTGTTATGTACGGTTCTGGATTTCCCATCGCATGCCCATCTTGCCCATACGCACCAAGCGTAGGACTCCTCAGTCTCTACAACAGCCCGCCCACCTACTTCACTGTTTTGTGTAGTACGACAGGTTCAGGCTGTGATGGGTTGCACGTGCTCTGCTGCGCTGTGGCCGCTCCACCCTGTTGTGTATTCTGGACAGGCCTTGATGATCGTGAGGATGCCAGCTTGGCCAACCCATTCGGCACCCCCCTGCAGCCTGCCAGCTCGCAGGGCAAGCGCACAACGCGCCCCCTCTCCACCACGGCGGCAGCCGCAGCGGCGGCGGCAGCGGCAGGAGTAGCGCCTGGAGCCAAGCCCTCCTTGGTAGGCAAGCCCCTGCAGCAGCAGCAGCAGCAGCAGCAGCGCCCCGCGTCGGCAGCACCAGCAGCGCTGTCCGCTGCCCGCACGCCGGCCGCACCAGCACGGCAGCAGCCAGCCGTTAGGAACAACAGAAGCGCTGCAAACGAACTTGCTGACCTGATGGGAGCGCTCTCCAGTGACACCGACGACAGCGACTATGAAGATTACGATGCCGAGCTGGACCATCAGCGTGATGACGATGTTGCGGGGTATGCGGCGTGGGCGGCCGGCGTTGATGACTCTCCCAAGCCATCGCTGCAGGTGAAGCCGCAGAAGTCGGCACCCATCAAGCCGCCGCAGGCCGTGGCCTCACAGCCGCTTGCAGCTGCCGCCCGCAACAGCAGCAGCAGCAGCGCTGCGGCGGCCGCGGCCGCTGCCAAGGCGGCAGCCGCCGCCTTGCTGTCGGATCGCTCCAAAGCAGACACGCTGCGGCGGCTGGAGGGCAAGACCCCTGTTAAGCCCAAGCTCAGCAGGGAGGGCGCCGGGTCTGCCGCGCCTGCTGCTGCTGCTGCCAAGCCGCTGACGCCGGCAGCCTCCGTATCGCCCGCTGTTACCAACATCATGGATGACGATGCGTTGTGGGCACGAGCACCGGCTAGCGGAACTGATGATGTTGATGAGGACATTGGCAAGGTTGGTGGGTTGCAGGAGGAGAGGGCGGGTGCGTCACGGAGGGGGGAGGAGCGCGTGCCAGCAACGACGGCGGCCGTCCAGCAGGGGCGAGGCGGCCAGCAGGTGCTGCGACCGCAGGAGCAGGCGGAGGCGGCGGTGGACCTGCAGCAGAGCACGCAGCGCATGGCGGCCGCCGCAGCCGCCTTCAGCCAGCTCGCATCTTCCGGGGTGACCAAGAAGCTGGAGGGCCGGGTGGCCGCTCCGCCACCGCCCAGGCGCCAGCCGGCGGCGCGGCCTGCAGCAGGCGCTGCCGTGACCTCCTCCCCTGAGGCCGCCATGACAGGGCCGGAGCAAGCACAAGCCGCCGCCAGGGACTTCTCATCTACCTCTGCTTCCTCCGCTTTCGCTGCGCCTGTCAACGTCCCTGGCACAAAGGGCCCGCCACGTGGGGCGAATGGCAGGGGAAACGGTCAGCAGGGCCGTGGCAGGGCCGCTAGCAGCACTGCACCATTGGAAGGCAAGGGTCAGGACGGCAACGGCGCTAGCAACGGGGCAGGCGCTGATCCAAACCTCGCCAAGGCTGCAGATGACCCTGCGTTGGACGCGTCTGCGTTGAGCCGGCAAGACCAGCCGGACGCCCAGCAGCAGCAGCAGCAGCAGCAGCAGCAGCGCCGGCCATCGTTTGTGCGCCGACCGGCCCGTGGCGGAGGTTCCTTCTTCAAGCCCTACAGCAAGCCAGCGCCAGTGCAAGTAGCGACGTATGGGGAAGATGGGAACAGCTATTTGCCTGCTGAGCAGGCTCAGCTGGCGCCAGCTGCCAAGCCTGCTGTTGTTGCTGCTGCTGCTGTGGAGGTGGGTGCGGGGGTTTCGTCACCCACCCGGCAATGACGCACATCGGATTGTGATTCAGGCCAATGATCTTGCTACCATATTGAATGGTGAGCCATAAGTACTAGTAGTCTTGCTACCATTACAGCGTGCAGTAGTTAACAGTCCGTGAGGAGTTGGTGTCAGCGGCGCGCACGGCAGCGCCATGCATGCTGAACCGTTGCGCTGACGCCTGTATGAAGACCTCTTCACACAATGCTTGGCAGGTTTTGCGTTGCCATCGCTCTGTGAGGTACCAACGTACGGTACTGGTTGCGACCCAAATTACCGCTGTAGAGATGGATTGTAGTGTGCGCGCGCGCAGCATATGTACGCTGCATGAACTGCGCACTCCTATGTTACCCCACACACATCGCTGTCTTGAGCGTGTGTGGTGTTTTGGGCGTTGCACCGTAGCGGGCAGACCGAATGCTGAGCTTTGTTGGTGTTGTTGCTGAACTGGTTTCGGCATGGCGAACAACCAACCACGCTGCGTAACATCAGGTGCCATTCACTGTGTGGCATTCCTGCATGACAGTGCAGCATGCAGTGCTCTAACAAAGTTAAGGGGTAGGCTTGACAGAGAGTATCAGCACTCTGATGGCTTGATGGTGAATCGCAGGTTCGCATTGTTATGTCCTTCAAGCGTCCCGCATGACAGCTTGGGCGGCAGTTAGTGCAAATTGAGTCTGCGGCTGGCTTACCGACTCTTAAGTGTACTGCGAAGCAACTCAGCATGCGTCTGTCGGCCGCTGCCTGGCGTCGCTCACTACCATATTCGTGACTGCATACATTGATATGTGCAAGTCTGGTGGGCCGGTCTGGCGCGCCACACACGTGAGCATTCCCTCTGCAAGGAGTCGGTGGACGACTAAGCGGGACATCCAACGATCTTGCGATGCGCAGCCTGCGGTACGACCACAGCGCCACCTTGCGGCCTGCACCTGACGTACCCTTGTCTCGGGAGCTCAGCTGCAGATGTGCGGGGCCTGCCGTTGCGGGGGGCCCGTCTTGTTGTCACTCACATTCGCTGGGGGAACGAGGGAATGCACCACGCCCGCTCGATCATATCCAGGTCATATCTATGCGCCAGCCTAGAGTAGGTCTTGGTGCGCTACCCAGCAAGGGCTGCATTTTGCTGCACAAGGAGCAAGGAGCGACTGAGGGCAATTACAGTTGGCGGGTAGCAGCGTGCACAAAGGGCAGGTGCAGAGGGGTTGGGGGGGGGGGCAGCACGGGGGACACTGCAGGGGTCACGCATGCGGCGAGTCCCTGCCAGGGTTGGCAGGCCCTGAGGGGGGAACCCCGCCGGCCCCCCTATTACAGTAGCCCTTGAGTCTGTGACAAGTCCGCGTGCGGAAGCTGGAAGTGATGGACACACGCGTGTGACTACATGGGAGTAATAAGTGACGGGGGGAGTAAATGAGGGTGCGTGGCGTATGACTGCATGAGGGAACGCTTGATGCTGACAGGGCTGAGCAGTAGGCAGATGTGGAGAAGGCGTGTGTGTGTGCATGAAACAGAGAATCGTGCTATTATGTTGCAGGACAAGCTGCGTGCAGTTGTGCTGCACACCGGAAATAAGCTTGTGATGGTGGGTCCACCACGTCATGACTCACAAGACGATAGGAGGAAGTACAAAGGACAAAGGCAGTGTTTGGGGTTCACATCAATTGCCGATGATTGGCGCGGCGAAATGATAATTGCAGGCGACAGGCCGGCAGGAGCAACAGCTCCAACATACAGCGTGTCGTGAAACAATGCAGGACCACCAGGGGATCACCACCATTTTTCCATGTCTTCAACAATGCAAGCAATTACGGATAGGTTCATGCTGCATTGCAAACACTGAGAATATGCTCCGATGAGTGGTTGCATCGCGTCTGCACAGAACGAAGTGAGATGAAAAATACACGCTGCTGCCAAGCTGCTGCGACGTTGAGCTGCGTCCATGCATTGAAGAGTGCTGCATGCATGCTTGGGTGCATGCGCAAGCTGTGGCATGGAGAACAGGAGGCGGATCATGGCAAGCCATCAAATTATACTTTCTATACTCGCAGCTCTCCATACATTAATCACATCTTGTTTACGGCTTCAGCTAGGGTAGTGTTTATCAGGCAACAGCTGTTGCCTGATACTGCAGCCCGGTGGTTACTGCAGCCCGTTGTAGACCGCCTTCAGGAGCGTGTTTGAATCGTCGTCACCTCCCATCACCCAGAACATGGCCCCGCCCAAATTCTTGTCCTTGATGTACGCCATCTTGTCCGCGATCACACGTGTGTCGTCATACGTGATGAACACCCCGGCAGCCGCATCGTAGCCATACGTGGCCTTATTGGCGCTGTCATAGTACGTCTTGAGCCCCGGGTACTTGGTATGAATGTCCCGGTAGTCTATGATGGACTCTGATGCCGGTAGGCTGCCTTGATGTGGCATGTAGAGGCCGGGCATCTTGCGGTTGGATCCCTCGGGATCGGTGGCGGGCTGCAGGTTGCACACCTGCATGCGTTGGAAGCCGCACACCGCAGGTGCAGGCATAGCTTCAGCTGCAAGGCCTTGCACACAATGTAAGGCCGAAACTCACACTTCATGTGTGGGGTATCAGAGCAAGGAATTACCGTCAGTCCAATGTGTGTAAGAGCATGTTGGTGCACATACCGCCGGTACGAAAATCGCACGACGCCATTGTTAGCGAAGTAACCATCCCATCAGCAATTCCAACCGGTATGCGTCTGGTGCTCACCTTAGAGTGGTCCTGTCCCTTGCCCACGCCCTTGAAGACGCGGCCGTAGAAGGGGATGCCCATGGTGATGGTCTGCGGGTTGCAGCCGGCGCCCAGGAACATGTCCACCGCGTTGCCGACGCTGAACTCGCGCCCGCTGATGTCGCCGGGCGTGTTGGAGTAGAGGGGGGCCTGGTGGTTGGTGATGGGGTCCCACGCACCTGCAGACGCATACATGTATACGCATGGAAGTATGTTGATACGTACCTTGTGCTTTAGATCACGATGAAGGATTTGGGCTTGCTGGCAGTGGCTGGCTGGCTGCCGCACCCGTCCATCGTCAACTCCCACACACATACGCTAAACGCAGGTAACCCGCACCCTGCCCACATCCTGATTTACATGGGAGAGGAACTGAAGCAAGCATAGGGCTGAATGGCATGACTAATGCGGTGTACAGGCCGAAGGAAGCGCACCACAGTTGAAACACTGAAGCACGGTTGGAGCTCTCATACATAGTGTTTTTTATAGCGCAATGCCGGAGGCGGGTTCAGGCACGCACCGTGCAGGTCGTACGCCATGATATTGACAAAGTCCACCGCGTCGCACACGCCCTTCAAGTCGTACTTGTCCAGCAGGTTGTTGCCGGCGCCCGTGGCTATGGACAGTAGGTACTGCTCGTTGCGCCAGGAGCGCAGCGGCTGGAGCGCCGCACGCAGTTCGCGCAGGAACGCCACCATGCGCGGAGCGTCCTGGGTGCGGTCCACCTGCATGTACGCATGCGCCAATACGCGTCATGCAAGCCCAAGCTCACGGTCAGTTTCAGGGTGCATTGGAGTCAGACTTTGATGCATAGGGCATCAGGTGTGTGTATGTTGGGGCGCTAGCGAGCAGAGGACACAGGCAGTGGATGCCCGGGCTTGTCACATGGGCCGGTGTGGAAGCTGGCCCCGTCACATGGAGGTAAGGCAGAAACGTAGCGCAAACGCGCGGGATGCTTCCACTAGTTTCAGTTGCCCTGCAGATACGCCCAGCAGGGTGCAGACGTGCACTTTAAATGCGAGTACAGACAACACACGCACAGCACACAAGCATATGAGCGACTGCCGGTGCTGTGGCGGCAGTCTGATAGCGCCCTGTGCAGAGTGTGTGCAGGTGTCGCAACTTGCTAGACTCACGGTACCATACCTGGCATGGCGGGCCCTTCTTAGGGTCTGTGGCGGCCGCAGCACAGTCCTTCATGGAATCCGGGTCAGAGCCGTCGGACGGCATGCCGAACGGCGGCTGGCCGCCGTGCTCAAAGCCCGGGAACTCCCAGTCCAGATCCACGCCGTCAAAGCCGTACGTGGTGATGAAGTCAACGATGGATCGGATGAGCTTGGCGCGCAGCCCGGGTGTGGCGGTGGCCGGCGACCAGAAGGGGCTGTCATACCAGCCACCAACGGAGAGCATCATGCGGATATGTTGGCCGGCTTCAGACAGGCCCACCTGTAGGCGGGAGGGGAGGGAGGCAACGGGGCGGTCCATAATTAGATCGCTGTGTTGCACTCAATGCAATTGAGATTCGCGCAAGCGTGAGAATTTGGATGCATGTGTGTGGCGTCAACGCATTTGCACGCAGATGTGCACACAACTGAAGTGCTGTGTGTGTCCGTTGCATGCGGGATTCTCGCGGAGTCAAGTTGTGCTGCAGGCCTGCTCCCTCACCTCTTTGAGAAGGTACCCAAACTGGCCGCACGCGTTGCGGTGGCGAGGCGTGTTGTCAGGCGCCGAATAGAAGGGCCTGCACACAGCGACACACGCATACAGGTGATCAATGAAAGCTCTCAGAGGACTAGCTTGGCATGCACTGCAACAATATCACCCACTCATCCCCTCAATGCTGCAGCAGTTGGGGCGCGAAGAGGTGTCGTCAGTGTGATGTGCATGTGGTAATGCTGCGCCTGTATGGCGTGAGTGACTTGAACAACTTGTAATCACTTAGTCCAAAGCCGGGTACAACTTCTTGTGTATGGCCTGCGGGGCACCTGTGCGGGTGTGTGAGTGTGTGACAGGTGTGGCAACTGCTGCGGGTGCCACTACTCACCGCATGTAGCCCTCGTTCACGCTGGTGTAGCAGGGGTTGACGCGGTTGTCAGGCTTGGGCGGGCCGCCGGGGTTGTAGCAGCCCTGCGCATGCACCCACACCGGGGGGGGGGGGGGGGGA
>BDDA01000843.1:18101-49853 GCA_001662385.1 Chlamydomonas asymmetrica
TGTTGTCCAACAGTGCGTGGCAGAGCGCGGACTCTGCGCCCGGACTGACAATCAAATGGAGGGTCTGGAAGAGCAAAACTGCTATGCGTGCGTGTGTATGTGTGTGTGTGTGTGTTGTGTGTTGTGTATGGCACGCCTACCTGGCCGGGCGCATCGTTGCACTGGTTGCCTGTGATGATGGTCGGCACGTGGCTCACGGCCGCGTTGGGGCAGTTGATGGGCACGTCCAGGCACACGTAGCCGCTGGTGCACTTGTCCACATCCGCGTTCATGCACACGCCAATGTCGGCCCTGGCAGCAGACGGCGCACGCAGGCAAGGCAAGCAAGCCCATCTCAGGACAGGGTGTGCGCGACAGTTGGGCTCCCGCCCCGGGTTGCGGTGGCCGGTCCGCTGTCAGGTTCACAGCCAGTTCAGCCACAGACATGTTGGCTAACAGGTGTGTTGGACACTGTTGGTACATGACAAGTTTTGATGTGAGAGCCTCTGCTTTGTTCGCTGGTGAGGCTATATGTGCACGCACACGTCCTGCCCATGCATTTTCCAACCTTCCTCACCCAAACCGACTGCACACACGCCTGCTTCGAGGTCATTCACTGACAACACCAACGCACATTCCGACGCAAACATATTCAGCAGCAGTGTGCGGACAGCGCAGCTGTGCAAGACTGCACGTGCAGTCCAAAGGCTTGCATGGCACAGCAGGGCGGTACATGTACATCCGTGCGCAGTACAAAAACGCGGAAGCGCACCATGGGTCGGCATAATCCAGGTAGTAGGTGTCTGTGGATTGGTGGTAGCTGATGGTGGCAAACGCGTAGTTGATGTGGCTCAGCATGTTGATCATAGAGTCCTTCAGGGGGGGCTTGTTGCCGTGAGAGTAAATGTACCTGTCGTCATTCCAATACATACATTTCAACATTTGTACTCGGGACGAACGAATTTGATTGTCTTCGTAGTGGGCAACAGTCAGCGAGCGGGTACCCCATGTGGAAGCTCATGCATTGAGGCTGATTCATTGGCATGAAATGCGGTGGCCAAGCAGGCTGTCACTTGTCAAGGAGGGGCCATCAAGGTGGGTTTGGAGCAGCACATCTGCACATGTGATGCTCGAATGGGACATAAAGCGGTCTCCCTGCATACTACCGTAACTACAGGGGCAGCAGCCCAACCGCAACACCACAAGCGTACAATGATCTTGCAGCGTGTGACAATGTGTGTGCAGCCCCCGCTCGCGTGCATTAGAGGCTGACACCCAAACACTCACCAGTTCGGGTAGTAAGCAATGATACGGCGGGAAGGGCCCGCCAGCAGGTGCCTGGCGTGGCCGTCAGGCACCGGGGCAGCTGCTGGGAGGGCGAGGAGAGGCTGCTCGGCACGGCCCTCATCACGCCCCTCACCCGCCACCACACCACCATCGACAGCATCGGTGCTGAAATTCTCGTCGTCAGTCTCCAGAGATGCCATGTACCTCAGAAAGTCGCTGTCGGAAGATCCGCGGTGCGCCAGCGCCAGCAGGCTCTCGTTGAAGGGGTGGGGGCCGCTGTTGGCGTTCCAGTCTAGCATGGAGCGACGGCGTCCACCGTAGCAGGGACGGCTACCGGCTCTGCGGTACAAGTCGTACAACACAAGGTACAGAGGGGTAGATTTGAGTGCTTTGACTTTTGGTGCAAGCTTTGATAGATGCAGTGGCATGGCCTGCATCAAGCCCCTTCTGGCTTCGGTTGTGCCGGCATCGGAAATGGGCAGCAACCACCATTCCGATCCTCACGCAAGATTGGGATGGTTTGGATGGTGATTGTACAGGAGGAGGAGGGTAGGGACTCAGACTCACTGGTCAACCACCTTCCACTCTTTCTCCCACAGCAGCACTTCGGCTTTGAAGGACAGGCTGAAGGCGACATCGCCGCCGTGCAGCTTGCAGAAAGTCTCGCACTTGAAGTCCTCTTGGGAGCAGATGCGATCAAACGCGTTGGCTAGCTGAAATTCGGTGTCTGCCTTCATGGAGATCGGCAGGAAGCCAAAATTGATGGTGGCCTGCAATGTAGACGGGATGAGCGCACAACAATCAGTTACTGCATGGTGTTCTAGCGCAAGCGACGCGACCGGTCGGCTGGTTGCTTGGCATATGAAGAGCAGCGAAACACATATGAACCCATCACAGGTTCGCTGCGCGCACAGAAAGCACCTCTTGCTTTACGCAAGCAGTCAAATCCAACGCTGGTTGGTTGTAACTTATAAGGCAATCCCATAATGGCAACAATGGCAATCCATGTGGCAATCCATACCACGATGCATACAGGTACGGGATGTAGCGCTCAGCGGGGCGCTCACCGAGAGGCTGAGCGTGTTGCGGGCGGGATAGTACACAAGGTCGAGGATGTCGATGCAGGGTTTGACGCCGAAGATTTCCAATATCCACGTGGCCGGCCCCAGGTCCAGGCACAAGCTGATGTCCAGCACAGTCACCTTGGTATCCACCAGAGCCTGTCATGCAGTACAGGCGGTACAGGCGGTACAGGTGGATGTTACATTATCACGTCACCGGCTGGTAAGTTGACAAACACACAATGAACTGCATCCAGCAACGGATCAGCCTTCGACTCTTCCTCGAGGAAATCTGTCATCATTCGATCAGTGAATTGGATCAGGGCCTCGCCCGGCCTCTCATCTCTCGCTCACCTTATAGCCCAACGCGTCGAGGTCATCTCCCTTCGGGCAGCGACGATCCGCGCCGCACTTCAGCAGCGTGTTGCCTGCACACGCAGTCACACACAACGCCGTAAGCAGCAGTCTCAGCAGACGGTCTCTGCTGGACGCTTTTGACCGTACCGCGTGTCGGCAGCATTTCCTGCTGAATGCATGCTGTGCATGGAATGAACGAGTCGCCCTTGTTTGTACAGCCTGAGCGCGTTTTGCTGCGAGACCTCCCCTCCCTCACCGTAAAACTTGAAGTGTGGGATGCAAGCGCTTGCGCTCGCGCACAGCTCCATCTCCGGGGCGACTGGCAGGCAGCACTCGAACTTGAGGCAACCATCGGCCTGCAAGAGGGGCGTAAGGGTGGCAGGATAGGACGCATCACATCCGCTAAGCATGCTATTGCGGGACGGGGGGGTCGGGCGCGGCTCTCGCTTCCCCTCGGTACAAGTATGGCTTGTGCGCCACCAGAGAAACCAGGTCCCGTCCGCGATTGACAATGCATGAGACAGGTCTCAACACCCCAAACACCTTCTGTTACCCTTAGCAATGGCGAAACACGCGCAGCATGCCGTGCGTAATGAAGCCTCATTTACCGATGCAGAATGATGCTTCCCTTCCACTGAACCACTGCAGAATGCATGATGCATGATGCTCCATGTTGCACGCACGCTGTCCGCCCCCACCCTCTCCGACAACACGCAGCGCTTCCCGCCTCGTGCGTTCACCCACTCACAAAGTTTTCCATGAACGACTTCAAATCGAGCTTGCCGTTTTTCTTCAGGAAGTCGAATTTGCACTCCACCTTGAACAGCCGCTGCGCTATCTTCTTGATGATGCCGCTCATATCGCCGGCCTTGACGCCAGCAGGCACGCCCGCGATGTTCTGCTTGATGGCTGCCGAGAGACGCCGCCTCATCAGCGCACTCAGCGTGTAGTTGTTTGCCACCTGGTCCGGCCAAACGCTCCCCTCCTGGACTCCCACCACGTCCGCGATCAGCCCGCTGCCCATGCCGTACAAGCTGGCGAAGTCGGCGCCTGCCGCGTTGTTGGCGACCCAAACAACAGACCCGTCCGGCTGCACTATGAACGACCCGTCCGAGGTGGGCCTTGAGCCGTTTTGGAGCACCGACCGGCGCGCACGGCCGCCCCGGAGGCCGTCAACCGACCCGTCGTCGCCAGCGTATGCGCTGCTTCCGCTGCCGCTGCGAGTACTGCTGCTGCGCTCCTGCTTCTGCTGCTTCTGGCTGCCGGCTCCGTTGTACTGTGTATGCAGGCGTTGAAACTCGAGATGCACCCGTGCAGCACAGTGGAAGTAGGGCAGTGACGGCGTGCACACGCACATGACAATGTCGGCGGGCAGCTTGCTGCCCGCCAGCATGCCGCACTGCTGGCGCCGCTGCGTGCCCTTGCTCTCCTGGAACGCGGCAAAGTCCGCGTCGCGCTGAGTCAGCTCTGTCAGCGTTGCGTGGCCTTCGGGCGTGGCTGTGTACTGCATCAGCGCGTCAATCAGAGAATCCTCATGCTCGGCCGCAACCTTCATCTCGGCAGCTGATTTCGCTCCAGGGCTGCCCTCCGCAGCATCGAAATGATCATTGTAGCGGGCATAGTATTCCAGGAATGCCGTCCACAGCGTGCTATCGCTGGTCTCAATGTGGTCTCTCAGGGCTACAAACAGCGCCACGACGGTGTCCTTGTCCCTAGGCGATGCTGCAGGAATGCAGACGGGCCAGCCGGCCGGGAGGGGCGCGGAGGAGCAGTTAAGGTTTGGGTTGAGCGCGTGGAGCGCCTCCAGAGGAACCGGCCTATCGCGCGAGTGAAAGGCCAACGATGCACACTTGTCGCCCGGCTGAACCCGCCTGACGGTCGCGCCCTGTGGGCAGTGCTGCGGCGCGATGCAAATGCCGCGTTTCTTCGCCGCCATAGCCTCCTTTACGGATGCGACGCTGTGTATTTCGCGCCGCTTTCGGTCGATGGGGTCGTTGCGGAGGTGCAGGCCGCTGCAGTTGAGGTGCGGGTTGTGCGCCACAAAGTCGCCGATCGGCATGGCATAGTACGCTGCGAGGGCCTCGCAGTACGATCTGTACAGCACGCTGGTGAGCTCGTCCAGGGGAGGCAGGTCGGCGACCAACTCCAGCGGGGCAGGGCAGTCCGCCACCTGCACGGGACGCAACCAATGCGCAACAGGACCACCCTCGAGAGCGCCTCAATTGGAGCGTATGCGGGTCCGCATTATGAAGGCGATGGGATGGGGAACGCATCGCTAACAACACAATTGCGCACACACACACTCACGCGCGAACCGCACGCACGTGTGCATGCATGTGCGCATGCACTAGCAGCAGCTCTGGCAATGCAGCATCACCCACCTGTGTGGAAAGCTTCCTGCCGCGGGGTGCCTGCTGCTGCTGGCCGGCCTCAGGCTGCCCGGCAGCGCTACGTGGCGCATCTTGTGCCCCGCCATGCACGCACAGGCGCACGCCCGCCCCAACCTCGGGGCAGCGCAGGTCAACGTGCGGGTTGAGCTCCTGCAGTTGCCCCTCGCGTGAGAGTCCAAACATCACCCTGATGCCGTAGCAATGGTCGTGCTGGCCGGTCACGTACCAGTGGCTGCATGTAGGTGTGGGTCCTGCTTGCTGGCCCTGCTGCCCGCTATGCTGCCCCTTGCCGCTGCCTGCGCTGCCGTGGGTGCCGTCCGTGTCGGTGTTGCTGTCAACGGGGCTGCGTGCTAAGCGGCCAGCTGCGTGCTGGGCCCAGGGGCGCTCTAGTTGCAGGCCCTCGTCCGGAACCAGCGAGCGCCTCCGTCCTGAGGCAAGCACACACGCCAACAACACACTTCAATCACATTCCAATCTGCATTCCAATCCATAATGTGCTCTGAATGTGCTTGTATAATCATGCATGGAACCTGCATGCACGTATGCTGAGCTGCCCCAGCATCACATTCTTTGTACAGCAGCTGAGGCGAGCGCGGCTGTGACTTGCATGGATATCTGCATGCCACGATAACAACACGACACATGCCAAATGGGGCTTTGCAGGACGACGGGATATTACCTGTGTACCACTGTATTCAACTGACCTGAACTCCCGCCCTTTACGCACACCACCTGTCCAGGCTGCAGGCCGCTGCAGCTCAGGCCAGGGTTCAGCGCCGACAGCTGTGGTAGCGTCAAGCTGTTGGCGGTTGCGATCTTGAAGCACGAGTCCCCGGACACCACCGTGTAGCTCTTGGCGCACTTGGACGATGCCGGTGGGGGTGGGGTCGGTGGTGACTTCTGATCTGCGGAACAGTTTTGCAGGTCGGAAGAAAGCACATGGCTTTTCCAGAGCTGGAGCAGGAGGGCGTGAGATCACGAGGCAGTACAGTACACCACCCTGATATGCATATGGCATGCCGTAACACAGCAAACTCCACGAGCCCAAATGCTGACGCTCAGCCAGGCATCCAGCCGTCCAACAGCACGTGTCCTGCCGTCTGTGCATGCATGCTGATGCGTGCACAGCGTAAGGGCCAGCCCTGTGAAGGTTAGAATAACATGCGGCTCAGCAGGACTGACCCCAGAAATATAATGCTGACGCGCACACCACGCACACACACGCAGGATGGAGCACTGACCTGCTGTGGCACCCTTGACGCACACCACCTGGCCCGGCTGCAGCCCGCTGCAGCTCATGCCGGGGTTCAGCCCCGCCAGCTGTGGCAGCGTCAAACCATTAGCGCTTGCGATCTTGAAGCATGAGTCCCCGGACACGACCGTGTAGCTTTTGGCGCACTTGGACGATGCCGGTGGGGGAGGGGTTGGTGGTGACTTTTGATCTGCAGCATCCACATGGGTCACATCACCATATATTCATATCACAAGCCAGCATGCCTACTAGGGTTAACCAAGCGTGGGTCATGTTGGAACCTATCCTGCTCTGCATGCCTGCCTGTTCCTAGGCTTTGACAATGCAAGCCCCTAGAATCCAAGTGCATTACAGTATCAGGTACTGCCATGGCGAAATCAAACCACAATGCTGCATGCATGAATGCAATTGCAACCATCGCACCGACCTGAACTTCCGCCCTTGACGCACACCACCTGGCCCGGCTGCAGGCCGCTGCAGCTCATGCCAGGGTTCAACCCCGCTAGCTGTGGCAGCGTCAAACCATTAGCGCTTGCGATCTTGAAGCATGAGTCCCCGGACACGACCGTGTAGCTCTTGGCGCACTTGGACGACGATGGCGGGGGAGGGGCGGGGGGAGGGCTGGAGGACGGCCCGCCTGCAGGTGTACATGGCAAATTGCGAGCTTGCCATGTTGGGTTTGTTTGTAATTCGTAGAAAACTAGAACCAAGGGGCGTAAAGCCAAACCTGACCACAGCTGTGTGTGGCAAGGTTTAAGTAAGTCCAACAATCGGTTCAGCGGGGGCCATTGAGCCACGGTTTTAAGTGAAACATAAAGCAGGAAAGAATACCAGCACTTTGTCCTTCTCTGTATGTTGAATGCGGATTGCGCAATGCCATCAGGTGAGCGGTGCTGACCTGAGGGCTTGACGCACAGCACCTGCCCCGGCTGCAGCGTGGCACAGCTCATGCCAGGGTTGTACTGCATCAGCTGATCCATCGTGATCCCGTTGTCGGACCGGATCTTGTCGCAGTAGTCTCCGGGTTGCACGGTGTACGTCTTGCCGCATTTGGCGCTGGGTGGCGGCTGCGGCGGTGAGGGTGGCCGCTTGCCGTCGCCTGACCGCGCCAAGCGCGCAAACCACACAATCAAGCACAGCCACATCAGTTCGAACGGCAGATTCAGAAAGTGCTGAACCATGATGCCCTTCATATGCTCCCCGTCACTCAATGCAAGCCATCACCAGCTCTGAAAATGGCAGCTGGAGCGACAGTAATGGATCACAGGGCAGCACATGTTGCTGCAAGTTCGTACAGCTCCGAATGTGCCTGCCCCCACCTTTCTTAACGCACACCACCTGGCCAGGCTGGATTTTGGCGCAATCCAGCCCCGGATTGTACTGCAGCAGCTGATCCAGGGTGATGCCAGCGTCCGCCCGGATCTTGTCGCAGTAGTCGCCGATCTGGATGGTGTACGACTTAGCGCAGCTGGAGGGCGGCGCGGGCGGCGGCGAGGGCGGGCCGCGAGGTGACGGCGGCGTGGGCTTTGGCTTGGACCCTGCATGCAATTGCATGTGTGTGGGCGTGGGCGCGTGCGTGTGTAAATCAGCTACTCCATCTCCACGGGGATTGCTTAGAGGCATGCCGACCAGCCCACCACACGCCATGCCCTCACCAACCAACATATCAATGAGACCAACCACACCAGAACGTGTGAAGGCTGGCTCAATCATCAGGGACAAAGCCACAGTCAAACGAACCACAGCTCACCTTGTGCAACGCACAGCATCTGGCCAGGCTGGATCTTTGCGCAGTCCAGGGTGGGGTTGTACTGCAGCAGCTGTGCGACCGTGATCCCGTTGTCCGTCGCGATCTTGTCGCACCAATCGCCTGCCTTGACGGCGTACGTCTTAAGACAAACGACCGGCGGCGACGGAGGGCGGGGCGGAGACGGCGGCTTCGGCTTGCCGTACTCGATGCAAACCAGGTCCCCGGGCTTGATCTTTGCGCAATCTAGCTTGAGGTTGAACCCGCGCAGCTGAGCTGCGGACAGCCCCGCGGCAGTGGCGATGGTGGCGCACGTATCGCCGGCAACTACTGTCACTTGCTTATTGCAGACGTCGCCAGGCTTTGGCAATGTTGACTTGTCTATCACGCCAGCGCACACCTGGCAAGGTTGAAGCAGGCACGTTGTACACCACATACAGGCAAGCCGTGTAGCCTTATTTGTGCGTGCTGATATGCTGCCACAGCAGGCTGGCTGCAGGTACAGGCGGCACAGATGCTGCGTTGAGACTCACGTGCAAAACCGCGTGGTGGTGGTATTGTTAGGTGACCCACATCAAATCGACTGTCATGATTGCACACACGCCTGCATAGGTGACAGCTTGTGCATGCACGGAGGGTATACCCGTGACCGGGCACACGCCCAAACACAACTGCCAGCCATCAGCCACCAGATATGGGTATTGCGTTGGCGGGTGGGTGGGTGCCGCACCTTGGTTCCGACAGGGAGCGCACCACCGTTGCATGGCAGGGAGGGATTGAGGTTGAGCAGCACGCCTGGCGCCAACGAGTTCTTGGAAGTGACGCTGTCGCAGGTGTCACCTGCACACGCACACCACACGCTTCGATCCATGCGGTGCACAGCAGCTTGACAACAGGACCCCCCTTCGGTATGCTGCACCCATTAGCGTGCACAAAACATTCATGCATGCAAATGCAACCATGTGGTTTGTTATAGTGTCTAGCACGCATCAAGTCATCAACCCCAGCTGATTGTCTGTCGGTATCGCCCCCTTCTGATTCTCTCTGCCAACCCTTGCACGTACCCGCGACGGTGACGTACTCGATGCACACCATCTCAGGGGGATCCGGTGGCTTGCGGTCTGCAAACATGTGACACGAACAGGGCCGTGGCAGAGCTCATTGGGAATTCACTGCAGGTTTTAGGCTATGGTTGCGCTCGCATGTCCCAGAAGAGGTGCAGCGACACACCCCAGCAGGGACACACCCCGGTGGTTTGTGGTTGGTTTTCAGTTTCACCGTCAGCCTTGCTACCTATCCAACGATTACCCCAGCAGGGAGGAGTTCCCTGTGAGTCCGGGCCTACGAATCCACTCATAAATCAGATCCATAACGTGAAGTTGTGGTATGCAGGGGTGTACACAAGAAGCGTGCACCCCACCCGACTCCTGGGGAAGCAAATGAATCAGGCACGGGCTATGCACGCAAGCGAGCACGCACTTATGCCGTCGTCGAGACAAAGCTTGTCCCCTGCCGACAGCATGCCGCAGTCCAGGTAGGGGTTCAGGTTGGTGAACGCGGTGCCGTCGAGGCCTGCCGCTTGCCAAATACTGGCACACGTGTCCTGCGGCAAGCCATGGGGAAACGGAACGGGGGGTACCGGAACGCAGGTGCGTGGGAAATGGAACCGGGGAGATAAGGAAGTTCCAAGGTCATGCACAAGGGTGTTGAACATGCGTGGTGTGTGTGTGTGTGGTGTTGAGCTGCACTTGGCCCTGAGCGCCTGTCACGTCATAGAGTGCGCCACAGTGCGGCGCGAGTGCACCGTCCCAGCCATCGCATCGAGGTGCACTGACTCGTCACTCTACATACCGGTAAGGCATACACAAGGCGTTACCATACCTGCTGCTTAGCCACGTATATCTTGCGACACTTGCTGGTGCGGTCGTCAGGAACGATGGGCTCAGGGGGAACGGGTTGATCCCCGCCGTTGTTTCCCCCGCCTCCAGGCACAGGTATGGCGTCTGAAGGCTTGAGCACCACGTCCAAGCATAGCTGTGTGCCTTGAGCCAACGGTGCCTTACAAGTTGTTGTTGCTGAAGGGTTGTTTTGGAGAAATGCAGCGTCGTTAAGACCGAGTGCCCAAGCTAGCCCGCAGCACGTGTCCCCAGACTTCGACTTGTACGTTGAAACACAGGCTGCATCACCATGCTGGAACACTGTCAGTATTACTAGGCAGGCAAGGATTGCCTTGTGGGCTTGATGTTCTTTTCGGTGAGGCATGGTGCCGGTCCCACGCAAGCAGCGTGCCTTACAGCGAGTCTGGCGCAGATATGTTGAGGCTATAACTTGTGGGCCTCTGGCCTCCTAGTGGTTGTCCATAATAAGCGAACTGAATGTTGGTACTGAGCAATGCAGCCCAAGAAGTCCTGATGTGAAGAGCGGCCTAGCCTTGCACGAGGGCCGCCACTGGGGCTAAGGCCCAGGGCCGACACACATTTGCCCCCTTCAGCTCCAAGCCCTGACTTGACCATGGCTCCCTGATAAAAGTTATCATAGGTTTGTAGGTTTGCAGCCTTTCTGCAAGCATTGTGGTCTTCTCAGGCAGGTCTCTCTGCCTTACCACTTTTTCTGTGTGGTTTCGGCCTTTCAGGTTCTTGCCTGGACGGGCAGCCACAAAGTCAGCCCCCAACTTACAAAGCCCAAGGTAGCTATCAAAAGCCTTTCCATCAGCTTACGAGCGGCAAGTTTGATGGATATAAACCGGACTGCATGTTTCCACTCATTAAAACCCACTAAACCGGGCACTGGCTGCAACAAGTTTACTTTCAACACTGCCAAGGGACAGTCAGTGCAGGCCAAATGTTAAGGCTTTCAGTTACCGGATAGTTGTAGCAAAAGCGGGATGGTTTGCAGGACGTGCCGCCTAAAGCTTGCGTGGCCTTGGATATACAGACATATTCAAGGGTGCAAACACATGCATATATCTTCACCTGCACCACTCAGGCCTTGTGTATGAATAGTACACACCGGTGTTGGGACTTGGGTGTTGGCACCCACCCTCTTGCCCCTTGTGCGGACGGACAGCAGACAGCGGTGTTATCGGGGCAGGCACCGGGTCGTCTCCCGTGGCTGTGCTCATAACACTCCAAGCCTGACATACCCAGCTCGGGGGTCCGGCCGTCAAGCGTCTCTCTGTGCCGCGGCAAGGGTGGGCAAACGAACACTCTTGTACACATATTTGGACCTGGGCTGCCTGGAAGATAAAGGCATGTACCTTGCACGGTTGTCTTCATGCATACACTACACTCTAGAGGAGCGCTAGGTGGATGGCGTGCGCTGTAATGTTGACAGATTTGAGGACGGTTTGTTCGTGGTGGAAAGTGGGTGGCTGGCCCCCACAACAGCCACACCAAGGACACACACAGCTCGGAACCACACGGTAGCTTACACTGCCTTGTCCGGAATGGTCTGGACTCAGCTGCCTGGCATGAAAGCTACGCTTGCGCTGTTCGCTTTAGCGCTTGCCACGACGTCCCTGTGTTTGGCGCAGGGTGACCGGTGGGTTGTGTTTCGTGCATTCAAGCACTGCCCCTTCTTCAGAACTTCTCGTGCGCAGTGGCCTGTCCCAGGCTGCTCTGTACGCCGTGTTGCTTTTCAAGGAAGGAAAACACGGTCAGCGCATTCGTTCGGACCGCTGCTTACTCAACTTGCTTGTTTGCACTTCCTTTGCCCTGTCCCTATCCCATGTATGTTGCAGCTCCTATGAACAGGAGACAGGTGAACAGCAGCAGTTGGCTCGTTTTGCTTTCGTTCGTTCGTTTGACTTGCTGTGAGAAGGTGCCCACCGCCTGCTTGAAATGTGCAGCGTCTCCAAGCTCTCTGCTTAAACAACTGCCTTGTCCTGTTTTCGCAGACTGGGAATGGAGCTTAGAAGATGACTTCTACCGGAATGAATACAGGTAAATGAGCGTTTGGTGCCCTCCACATCTACACTTCGTGACACGCTACAGCTGCTGCTGGACCAAGCGTGGGCCTTTACCAACCGCACTAGCACGAGGACCGGCGCCCTGCAGACTTCGTTTACTACCATTGTGTGCCCTTTGCGTTTGAAAAACAGTTCCTCAGGTGGCGACCCAGCACAGTACGAGGACGGAGTGTACGACGACAGCGCTGGAGACTTCGGGGACTGCTTCTTTGACCGCGTGACTGGTGCGCCAGTGCTGTCAAACGGTGCTGGACAGTGTGAGATTGCGCTGGCGAGCACTGACAGGCGCGCCGACAAGCTCGTCGACGGGGTCGACGGCACGTACGCCATGGTAGCTTGCTACGCGGGCAAGGCCTTGTACCGGCGAGTCAACAGCCCTGCCAGCGAGCCTCGTGTCCTCTGGTACTATGGTGGCACTGGGGACTGGTTCGTCTCGAAAAGCCCTTACCCCTCCAAGGTGCGGAAGGAGCGCTTTTGCCGCGTGCAGTGGGGCTTGCAGCGCGACGCTGCGCAGTGCATGTGCACTGTGGAAAGGCATAAACCCAGACCCACACACATCGAGCAACCGTCCTCTTCTATTGAATTGCCAGCACAATGAGCGCGTCCGTACCACCGAGCGTTTGCCTATTTGCGCTGCATTACTGCATGTATTGCTGCCCTGGACCCCCTGATCACATGCGAGTTATGCGGGGGCTGTATCGAAAGCATCTCAAAACCTGCCACCTGTCATGCCTGCTGCATTGCTGCACTCGTTTCATCGCTTGCAGGCGCGCGTGCTGCTGCGCTACGGGCCCGGCATCTACCACGCCACCGGCGCCGCCGTGGAGGTCGGTTGGACGGTGAGCGACGCGGTCGCGCTCGCCGCGGGCCTACGTGATGACCAGGTCCGTGCCGACGGCTACCCCTTCCTCCTGAAACTCCGCATGAAGGTCACATGCACGGGCGGCGATGCGGTCGACGCCACGCAGACGCGGGCCGGGACGAAAGCGGCCATCCCAGCAGCTGCGGACGCCGCGGAGGCGCAGCGCCAGGCGGCTGAGGCGGAGCGTGCTCAAGAGGCCCTGGAGCAGCAGGACGCCGGCTGGCAGGCGTACCAGCACATGGAATACGACTATAGTGGGTACGGCTCGTACCTGCCGGTTCCGGAGCAGCGACAACGCGCCGCGGCGCAGCCAACCACCACCACCACCACCACCGCCGTCACCTCGGCCAGCAGCGCTTCCAAAGACACCGTGCAGGCTCAGCAGCCCCAGACCCAACAGCAGCAGGTGGGCGCATACCACCCAAATTGGTTGGACCTTGCTGGAGCTTCAGAGGACTATTACTATGACGACTCGTATGTGTACACGGCGCCTGTGTACACGGCACGCAAGACCGATACTGATCCGCAGGCAGAGGCGCGCGTGCGCGAGGCCTACCTCAAAACGGTGATGATGCTGGACGAGCAGGCGCGCGCGGCGGCGATGCTGAGGTGGATCGCGCTGCACGGCGCGTCCTCGCCCTTGCCCTCGCCCTTGCCTCGGCCCCGTGCCTCGGCCGTCATCTCCACGCCCTGGATCCTCACCATGGCGGTGCTCGCGGCCGTGGTGTCGGTGGGCGCCGTGGCCTTCATGGTGGTGGTGCTGTACCGCAGCGCGTCGGGGGCGCGGCGCGGCAGGCGTGCGGCACGCGGTACGCGAGGTACGCGTGCCGTGCTGGTCAACAACGGCGACGAGGACGAGCTGCATGACCTTCAGGAGCTGCTCATTGGGCACGGCACCGGCAGCGACAGCGAGGGCGATGCCGAGCCGCGTCGCGCACACGCCAAGTAATCACGGTGGCGCAACCCGTACATACTTGAGGCATTCAGTGAGGCCCCCATCACGCCAAGTGATGACGGTGCACACCGTGCACACCTGAGGCGGCGGCCCCTCACCTGCGCGGCCCCTACGTGGGGCAAGCGGAAGATGCCGGTGAGCTCTGCCTTGCAGGGGCCCGGCCACACGCGCTCAGCATGTGGGAGCTCAGCGAGCGTGCGTGAAGCATGCAGACCTGACAGGATCAGGATCCAAATAATTCAATCCATATGAACCTATGTTGCATGCACGTGATGCGTTGTGGCCTTTTGTTGACCAATACCAGATAATTTCACATTGTCCCTTGTCTCATGCTTCTTGCGTTTGCATGCTAGGACCTCCTTCTCCTACTCTCCTGTACTTCCCATTGTGTACCGTGTATTATTGTCTGCGTCGTAGCGTTTCCACCGCTTGTTGCTGGGCCTGGGTGCCTGAGGCTCCTACCTGGTTGCTCACGCTGGTTGCTGCAGTGCTTTCATTACAGCACTCCCTGGGCCACACGCATGAGCTCAGCGCATCCTGGTGTACCTGTGCACCACTGTGTGGTGTACGGACATGCCAAAACTAGGCTCGTTACGTTATTGTTTTGTTACACGTTAGCGCCCTGAAAAATGCCCACATGCCCTAGTGCCAATTTATTGCTGCCTGTCCTAGCTGCAACATTTGCCCACTGAATGTTGCAGCAGCCCCGGTTGTTGCTCTTGTGCCGGAACTCCCCATGCGCATGGCTTGGGGTGGCATAATGATTCTGTGAAGCAATTATGCGCATACCATGCTGAGTCCGCCTTTCCTCCGTACACCTGCAGTATGAACGCATTTAGGACAACCCTGAACTTCACAACTTGCCGGCCACCCCAGCGGCGACCCATTGTGTGCCATACGGTGGCGCTTCTAGTGCTGACAGCACTCCTGATGCTGTCGTGTGCGTTGTCACGTGCGGCATGCTTCAACACCGCAGCGAGCCGCGGAGAGCCACGGGCCCCGCACTGACCGACCCTGACATGCACCCATACTGCGTACATGCACCATGCGCTGTAGCGGCATGCACATACAGATCTCGGCGCGGGCCAGGTGCGCATCCATGGGCGGTTTCAGTCTTTCACCCCCACTCAAGTACCAATCCGCCCGAGTATGACTCGTAATCATCACACAAACACGGCAGGCAACACTTGTAAGCTGTGATGGTTCGCCCAGTCCAACGGGCAACACACATTTATGCACGGCGCACGTATGTGAAACCCTACAGAATTCGTGAGCTTGGCAACATGGAGCGTTGCTTGAACCCGCCAGCAAATGCACTGCAGCATATGGTCTATGTTTTGCTGCATACCAGCAGCAGCATGAAGAATGCATGGCGCACGGTGCAGTGTGTACAATGCATATATAATGATCCATATGCAGGCTCATCCAAGCTGTTGCCAAAGCAGTACAAAGACGCTGCGGGCATTAGGGGATAGCAGGCAGGGCAAGGATGCGAACTGGCGAGCAAGAGCGGAAGGCAGCATGACTGAATGAAACATCGAAGACGTGACTCTCAACACTCATAAGAAAAGCAAGTAGGGCAGGCATCAGGTGATGCGATTGCAGCACACGCATGCACTGGACACTTCAGGAATTCAACTGCTGCGTATGTGGGGTGGTTCGCGAAGGGATGGGTAGTAAGTAGTAACGATTGGGGCGTGCCATGGGCAGGGCTGCATATGTGCTCACGAGCCATTACGCTGGATCGCTCTGGGCACTCGGTCTGAGGCGGACTTAATCGCCGCATCATGCACACGGTCAGGCGGGGCTAGCATCTGGGCTCCACGTATCGTTTGCGAGGCAGGTGCGGTGACGAGGATCGCTATGCAGGATGAGAACTGGCAACCCACAGCTGGACTGTGAGCTGGGCTGTCTCATTTCAAGTCATGGCCAAGGGGTACTGGTTAGAGTTTGGAGGCACGACGCTTGCACAGTTGCACGCATGCTCTGGCGCCACTAGCCCAGCATTGACGCCATACGGCGGCGGAAGCTCTGACTTCTCAGTGCAATCACCAGGGACTGCGCATTATCGGCACCCATCCACCTCACACTGCATTTGCAGGGCCAGGTTGGGATCCACAGGGATGCCGGCCGCTTGCTGATGAGTGATACGGTACCCTTTGCGCCAGCAGTTGCACGCCAACACGGTGCTTGCGGAACGCGAGAGCACGTGTCTCAAACAACGTGCCACAGGCAGCTCTCCAGCAACGACTTTACTTGGAAACAGGCGCTGCCACCGGCACCGTGCAAAGTGCAAAGGGCTTCACTTGGAGCCAGGCGCAGGCTCATGGAACGCGCTCGGCGCGAACGCGCCGCGCACCGCCGCCACCGCGTCCTGCAGCGCCTGCGCATCGCGCGACGTGAACGCCAGCTTTACCTTGAAGGTTGGGTTCAGGGGGTCCTCGTCGCGGGTGTTGGGGTATGAGCCGATGGCCACGCTGGCGTGCTTGGCGGCGACCGCCGTCAGCGCGACGGCCAGGTCACCCTCGCCCATGTGGGTGTACAGGGCGGCCTCGTGGAATGCCGCGCCCGTGAAGCGCTCCTGCGATGCACAGCAGACAGATATAAGTGAAAATACGCTTTCGCGGCTTTCCCATGCACCGTAGGGCACCAAATTACAGTATTGGTATTACAAGTCTTGTGAGCACAGCTGCACGCAGGCCGCATGTGCGCTGAAGGTCCAGTGATGATTGTTGGATCGCCTTGGGGGGCTTACGGTGCCTCATGCGCCCCGGCTTGGCAGGGAGAATGCTGTGCGCTTGCTCCCAAGCCTGCATACGGCTAGCCGGCTGGTCCCGCGTGCCGCACTGCCCTCGCCTGTGTGGCGCACTTCACACGGCGCGCCCACAAGTGTACCATTGCCACTACCTGCCACTAGGGCGTTGACGTAAACGCGAACTGTGGGTAAACCGGCATGCTGCAAGGCAACGCATGACACCAGCCCTGCACAGGTGGCTACATGGATCATGCCACGGAGTGGACCAATGCCAGTTTCAGCTGCAGTTAGTGTGCGCCGCGGCTGTGGCAGGCGTCTGAGCCTATTGCAGGAGAGGGTCGGCAGCGGGAGCGTGTGGCGGAGCCAGGCAGGTCATGCTTGGATATTCGCAGCATCCACACCATACGCGAGACAGCAGCACAGGCAGCAGGCTCCCCACTAACCCATCCAACAGCGCACCGCATGTGCCTGCAGCTTCACGCGCGCTGCGTGTCCCCTGCCGCACGCCGCGTACGCCCGCTTACCTGGTTGGCGCTAATCATAGACTGGAAGAGCTTGGGTATCCCGGGCAGGATGTACACACCTGGGCAGCCAGGAACAGGATTGAGGTGCAAGGGAAATAAGCAGCGCTTGTTCGGTATGCGTGGACTGGCATCAACCCCAAAACCCGCAGACACAAAACCTGCCATGCTGCCGTATGCATGCTGCAGCTGCATGGGCACAGCAAGGCGACGCTACATCCATGGAGGGGGGTAGGGGTGTCAAGCCAACAACGCACCATTGATTTGCACCAGCGGCACCCACAGCCCTTCTGTGAACAGCACCTCACAGGGGGTTGGCAGTGTCGCCTGCACACACTCAGCCGCACGCACCAGAGGTAATCAGATAAGCAAGCAGCGCTCACTAGTAAGGTGTGCCACCCAAATGCAGGCGTCACATATTCACGAAGTGTAATGTGAATGTCATACTGCTGCAAACTGCAATGTGGAATATGGTACACGCCACGGCCACCAACATGTTGTGGCGGACCTGCCTCTCATACACGCCGCCTGTCGACCCGTTCATATGTCCGAACGCACATACCGTACAGCAAGGGTGACCGCTGCGTCAACCAACCCACACCCTACTGAGAATTCTGTGATTTGTTCAAGCATCATCATACAGAGTGGGAGCGCGCTCTCCAATGCTGCCGCCACGCGCGGCGCCCCCGCACCATGCGCAGGCGTGCGTCGTTGAGCTCCACGCCGCGCTTGGCGTAGTGCACCTTCATACGCTCCACCGTGGGCTGGTGCACCTCCAGCTTGGCATCTACAGGCGCGGTGATCCAGGTCCTTGTCAATCACAAGCCTACCACTAGCAACTCGGTAAGCTCTTGTGGTGTCCAGTTGTTGTCCACATGACCATTGCTGTGATCACAGTGGCCGTGCTATCCAACTGTGCATTGCGCGCATTGTGTGCTTTGCGTGTGCATGCATGTGTTGGTACAAGGTACTCCCATGGGGTGCGGAGCCATGCCTGCATGCGTCTGTGTCAAAGAGAGGGGGACCTGCTCCAAGCACACATGAAACAATTGCCACCAGCCTCCTTGACGCATAGGGGTGCAGTGGTGCACTGTTGTGGCAAGCCTCAGCAGGCCGCCGGCCTCAGTGACACACACAGTACAGCGCAGTACAGACCAGTAGAGAGGCAGGCACCAGCCTGGGCGGCTCACCAAACGCCGCGGCGATGGCCTCATACGTGACGTCGTCGTGCGTGGGCCCTATGCCGCCGCTTGTGAACACCACGCCCCCCGGCCCCACGCGCTCCTTGAGCTGAAGCACGCTGCGCGTGATCTCCGCCTTGTCGTCTGGGATGAACTCCACGCGTACCATGTCAACGCCGCGGCTGTGAAATCGTGAATGCACCGCACACAGCAGGCAGCAAAGGGGACACACAGGCACGCACTGACGTACAACACACGTCACCGGCAGGTACATCAAAACTACGGTACATATAAAAGCATTCCCGGTACCTTAAAGCAGTTCAGATTTGGCATCCTGAGCGAGCCAAACGCAGCCACCACTGGGTAATGCGGCAGCACACGCACACCAGCCCCACGCAAGTCTACCATTCGCGACGACACGCCGGCCTGCTGGAGTCCTTTGTGGGTGCTAGGCCTGCATCGTTTGCTTGCTGACAACTTGGTGACAACCACACGTTTGTGCTAACTGTAGGAAGGCAGGAGGCCAGGGCTGACGGGTGATGTACTGATGTGGGTCACGCTGCGTGGCTTGAGCACCAGCCATCCAGCCGCCCCGGGCGGGCCACACACCTGTGTAGCAGCTTGGCCAGCCAGGCCGTGTTTGTGTCCGCAATCGAGCCCGCCAGGATCTCATCGCCTGCACATCCCAGCACATGCCAGCAGCGCATGCAAGAACTAACCCAACAATCACGAGTGCCGCATGGTGCGCATGTGTTGTGCACGCTTGTGCGCATATTGCATTCTCAGGCTGAAAGGCTTGAGAAAATGCAACGGCAGCAGTGGGACTATGGGGGCGGAAAACATGAGGTGGACATGGGTTATTAGAGACACATACTTGTCTGGGGCACAACCATTGTAATCGCTGTGCGTGCAATACGTGTGCATGCGCGCGTGCCTACAGCAGCAGGTATATATGTATACACCCTGTGACTGCGGATTGTGGCGTGAAGCATATGTCACAAAGCTGCCAGGGCACATGTAGTGGGTGCTTTGCCCGCACCAATGACGAGGAGAGCCGCTTTGGGAGAGGCGAGCGCAGCTGCGGAAGCAGCAATGGCCCGGCACTGTGAGCTCCGTGGTGGGGTGTGCAAGCTCAGGGCTGAGCCTGTGGGCCACGTGAGCACCTGCAAGCGGCTGGCAGCTGCGGTGCTTGAGGGCCAGCATGAGTTTTGCACCCTGTGGGAGCGAGTGCACCACAGCGTGCAGGCAGCAACCTACGCAAAGTATGGGCCAAGTCCGATGCGTGTGGCTTTCAAGAGGGCACTTGTTGAGCTCGGATGCAGCAATATAAAGACTGTCTTGCGGCTTTTGTAAGCGTTGGGCTGGTTGCCGACCGACCTGGCGCTGCTGGCCCAGCAGCAGTTGCCGGCTGCTTGCAGCCCAAACCCGCGCCAGAGCTCCTGTGTTCATCGTGTGTCAGTATAAGAACTACTACGTTGCTGGACGGGTGGTCTGGCTTTGCCTCTTCGTGAATGCAATTTGGTGGTCGGTTCAACATGCGGGTGCGATTGCTAGCTCATGCGTGGGCATAGGGCGGGTTTGGGCGGGCCAACGGTGCTGGCCGAGGTCATCAATACCTTGCGCGCGCGTTGCACAGCAGCTTCGCGGTTTTAGGTCTTTTTGGTGTTCCCCACCATTGAACTATAGACAGGGCCTTTTGCAAATCCTAGTGCTGTGGGCTTGGACACTACCGTTCGAGCGCCCCGCCCCCTTGGGCGTCAATCATCATGAACGCGGATCAGCAGGCAGCACAGCTGCCGCGCCGCATTATCAAGGTGCGTGCTGAGTTAAAGATCCTTCGATTCGGCTTTCATTTCTTCCAGCATGGACCCTTGCGCACTGCCCTCTGGACGCACTCTGGTCAACTGTCCGTGCCATCTGCTTCTCACCCTGACAACGCAGGAGACTCAGAGACTCCTTAGTGAGCCAGGTAGGCAGTGGCGGGAGCTCACACACGTGCATGACACCGCAGCGCCGAATGCAGCCTTCTGTGTCAAACGTGTTACGTTTTGTCCTGACCACCAAGCTGCACTGTTCCCACCTTTTCTGCCTGCAGCTCCTGGCATTAGCGCTTCGCCGTCTGAGGACAACTTGCGATACTTTAACGTTATGATCTTGGGACCGCAGCAGAGCCCCTATGAGGGCGGTGTGTTTAAGCTTGAGTTATTCCTGCCTGAGGACTATCCTATGGCGCCTCCGAAGGTTAGTGTTGCTTGCCTGTGCCGGTGTGTATTGCACGTGTTCACGCCCCCCCAGCCCATGGCGCCGCCAGTCGCCACGCTGTGCCTTACTTGCGTGTGGTGCTTCAAGCGTGCAGGTACGCTTTCTTACTAGAATATATCACCCCAACATTGATAAACTGGGCCGCATCTGTTTGGATATCTTGAAAGACAAGTGGAGCCCCGCGCTGCAAATCCGCACAGTGCTGCTTAGGTAAGAAGTGCGTGGACCCTTACGCTTCACTTGCACGAGATGCCCTGAAAGCCTATGACGACCGTTCAAGTATAGCTGCTCTGCTGCCGCTGTCTACGTTTATGGCTGTCCGTGGTTCGTGTGACTGACCTGGGGGTGGCTGAGACTTGAAGGCGCCACGTATACCTGCGGTGTTGCTTGCAGCATTCAAGCACTGCTTAGTGCTCCCAACCCAGACGACCCGCTTGCAGACAATGTAGCAAAACACTGGAAGGAAAACGAGCCTGAGGCCATCGCAACCGGTGCGTACCATGTCCTTGCGCCCCTCTTTACCTGGTGTACCTGTGTTGTTGAGAACAGGTTGCAACAATGCACGGTACACACATCATGCCCTTCCAGTTCCACCCACTAAGTGATAGATGTTGTTTGCCTGCAATGTGTGCGCAGCCCGCCAATGGACCGCCACATATGCCCAGGGTTAGTTTGCAACCTTGAGGACGCTGTGGACGAAGCCAAGCACAGGGTTGGTACGCCTCAGCCACAGCAACGTGAGCATGAACTTCCTGGCCTTGCTGTGTGGCCACACAGCACAAGGCAGCGCCTCGTCCCGCTCTTCCATGTTGCTGTGGACAACATCCCATCCTCACCTTGCATCGTACCAAGCCTGACAGGAGACCATTCTGAACTGCAAACCGTTCCATACGCCCTTTGCGCTGTCATCACTGTTGGCCCTGCCGCGGGCTGCACGTTCATTCCCATCCGCTGATCCAACCGCGCTCGGTCAACTGGGCTGTCATACATAAGTTTTTGTTCATGGATTTTCTCCTGCTGTCGTGCAACTTTAAAGCACGGTCATGGCATCCAAATCTTGTCCTGGATTTTGGCCTTGTTTGAAACCGTGTTCAGTGTGGTTTCGGCGGCGCACCAAACCCTCCCCCATGCGTGTGTAACATCCTCTGATCCTTGACGTCTGACGCAATATCTCAACAATTATGTTTTGTGCTGAACCAAAGAGACGTGAGAGAGACCAACAGTAGGTAGCAATTTGGGTCACACTGCTGTGGAGCCTCAACATTGAACCCCTTAAATGCGGACCCTGAATCCAGCCTCGACCGTAGCGTTGCAGTGATCGCGCGGTATTCCTTGTATTCGCAACAAACTATCGCCCACAGCTGCCTCGTCGCTTGTTCTACGTCAGTTTGTCGGTCCAGCCCGCGTTCCTGCTTTTAAATAGCAAAGAACAAAAGTAAAGATCCCTGAACGGCCTGACTATAAGTCCCTGAACGGGAAGGACACAGCGAGCGTGGACACGATGTTTGGCATGGTAAGCGTGCTAGGCCAGTCTTGCAGCTCATGGGCTACGTGCTGGACTTATGCTCAAAGCACAACGTGCCGTGTGTGCTTGACTGCAGCAACCGCAAATCATCCTGCTCAAGGAGGGCACGGATACCAGCCAAGGGAAAGCCCAGCTGATTAGCAACATCAATGCCTGCATGGCCGTCGTTGACACCGTGCGGACCACGCTTGGCCCGCGCGGCATGGACAAACTGATCTATGACAACCGGGTAAGTGGCCCTGCGCAAGCCAATGTCTTGCCGGTTTCTTCAGACCTGGACCTGGTACTGATGCACGCAAACTCAGCTAGTGTTCTTATGGCCGCAACACACAGGGTGCGGTGACAATCTCAAACGATGGTGCGACCATCATGAAGCTGCTGGACATTGTGCACCCAGCTGCAAAGAGCCTTGTGGACGTGTCCATGGCTCAGGACGCTGAGGTGAGGGCTTGCAGCATTGTCTGCCTGGCGAACCTTTCTGCTCGTGCACCCGAGGATCTGGTCCTGACTCAGACACTGCGCCGAAACTTGGCGCTCTGGATTTCAGGTTGGCGATGGCACCACCACGGTGGTAATCCTTGCTGGCGAGTTTTTGAAGGAGGCTAAGCCTTTTGTTGAGGAGGGCGTCCACCCAAGGGTAAGGCACCCGCACTTCGATCTCCGCCGCCGGCCACTTATAAGCACTATATACTCGTGGCGTCTGGGTTCCTTCCGGGTCCTTAAATGCAGTGGTGGCCTTTTGCATCCGCACGCTCACGTACTTATTTAGCATACATGCTGCAATACTGCAGAGCATTATCAAGAGCTACCGCATGGCAGCCCAGTTAGCGGTTCAAAAAGTCAAGGAGCTTGCCATTAGCCTGGAGGACAAGTCACTTGAGGAGAAGAAGGACCTGCTGAAGAAGTGTGCGATGACCACGTTGAATTCCAAGCTGGTAAGTGCGTGGCCTGGCACACCGCCGTGGGCGGGGATTCGTGTGTGTTGCTTCGCTTGCGGCGCCAGGGCATTGCGAAAGCCAGCTGACAACTTCGGTGCTGATGGTGGCATGCACTCCTGTCCTGTAGGTGAGCGGAGAGAAGGAGTTCTTCGCCCAGATGGTTGTGGACGCGGTGTCTAAGCTGGACATGCAGACGCTTGATCTAAAAATGGTTGGTATCAAGAAGGTCACGGGCGGTGGCCTGCGTGAGTCCTTCCTAGTCGACGGCGTAGCTTTCAAGAAGACATTCTCATACGCTGGCTTTGAGCAGCAGCCCAAGGCCTTCACCAACCCCAAAATCCTGCTGCTGAACATCGAGCTCGAGCTCAAAGCGGAGAAGGAAAACGCCGAAATCCGTCTGGACGACCCAGCCAAGTACCAGTCTATCGTGGACGCAGAATGGAACATCATCTATGACAAGCTGGACAAGTGCGTGGCGAGCGGCGCCAACATCGTGCTGTCACGCCTGGCCATCGGCGACCTCGCGACGCAGTATTTTGCGGACCGGGGGATATTCTGCGCG
Organism: Chlamydomonas asymmetrica; assembly: GCA_001662385.1. NCBI lineage: Eukaryota > Viridiplantae > Chlorophyta > Chlorophyceae > Chlamydomonadales > Chlamydomonadaceae > Chlamydomonas > Chlamydomonas asymmetrica. Next base: position 41,703 of record BDDA01000843.1, read on the forward strand.
GGGCGCGTGGAGACGCCCGACATGGAGCGCGTGTTCAAGGCGACGGGCGCCAAGGTGCAGACGACGGTCAACAACCTGGACCCTGCGGTGCTGGGCACGTGCGCCATGTTTGAGGAGCGCCAGGTGACGGGGCTTGCCATGCGGGGGGCGGATTGGCGCCGGCAATGCCATGCAAACAAATGAGCTGTTAGGGGGAGCGATACAGTTGATGCAGCACTGCATGGCCTTGGATGCGCAGACATGGCCCGGTGGCCACACCATGACACAACCGCAATTTTGCTCAATGAAGCTCTGTGTGGTTTTGTCGCACTTCCAGGCTTATCAGCAGTGAACACTCGAATGTTCATTGGGCTCATGCGCTTTGTGCCGATGCGTTGTACCGCCCGCCGCAGGTGGGCGCCGAGCGGTACAACCTGTTCACGGGGTGCCCTCAGGCGCGCACCGCCACCATCGTGCTGCGCGGCGGCAGCGAGCAGTTCATCGATGAGGCCGACCGCTCGCTGCACGACGCCATCATGATTGTGCGCAGGTGCGTGCGCACGCTGCTGCAGCGGGGCAAGCATGATTTGTTTTGCCTGGTTGGGGCGCCCGTCGTGCTCCTGTTGGGTTGGGCAGGCATCCAGGGCTGGAGTGTGCGCGTGCATGTGCCTCATATGACTGCATGGTGCACCACGGCACGGCGGCCCGCGCTGCATCAACCGCAGCGTGAGGATCCCGCATAGAAAGCAGCCGGCCGGGCGATCTTGAGTCGCGGCTGGTTGGTGCGGCTGGTTTGTGCTGCATTCCGCCAAAACCAGCCCTCAGCAGGCAGCGCTAACGCAGTGGCGCGAGGCATTGTGTACTGGGACCGGGCCACATGCGGGGCTAAAGCTTGGAGAAGCGACAACAACGTAGCGGCGGCAGCGGCGGCGGCGGCGGCGGCAGCAGCGGCGGCGGCAGCAGCGGCGGCGGTCGCGGCAGCGGGACCAGCGAGAGTGGCGAGCAAACGCTGGGCATTGGAGCACAGCGGTCAGAGCGCCCTGACATCCGGGCCCCCCGCAGCGCTGCATCAACCCGCCACCCGGGCCCTTGCATCATCAACTCAGCACGCATAGTGTGGCATCCACCATCCACCCAGCACCCCGAGACTCAACAGCCTGCATGCAAGCCTGCCACTCAGGAACAAAGAGGCACTTTCTGGCACGACGCACTGAGGCTGCTCACCAGTGCACAAACAAACCCAAGTCTGCATCAAGACCCATGCACACAGGCATGCGCGAAAGTGTGCATGCGTTTGCGTTTGCGGCGCTGCGTCTTTGTGCGCACGCGCAGGGCGCTCAAGCACGCGCAGGTGGTGCCCGGCGGCGGCGCGATCGAGATGGAGCTGAGCAAGCTGCTCCGAGACCACGCGCTGGGGTACCAGAGCAAGAGCCAGCTCTTCATGAAGGCCTACGCTAAGGCGCTGGAGGTCATCCCGCGCCAGCTCTGCAACAACGCCGGCTTTGACGCCACGGACGTGCTCAACAAGCTCAGGCAGAAACACGCCATGGCGGACGGCTCTGGCGCGGTGAGGGAGGGGGTGGTGACGGATCTGGCTTTTGGCTCCTCAGAGCGGGATGTTGTACTGCAAGCCAGCAGTGGGGGTTCAGCAGCGTATGTGCTCAGTAGAGAAAGCAATGTGGTGGGCGTGTGTGCTGCAGCATTCAACAGATGAACAAACACCCGACATTGCGCAGCCTAGCAGCACTGCTTGCTTGCACAACACCCGCAGCGCTTGTGGTACACAAATGGCGGTGGCCCGGGCCGAGTGAGTTTGACCGACTGGATTACAACCGGTTGCCTCGTAGGCCATCAGGGGCGGCTGGGTTGAGCACAATTCGTTGGCAAAGCGCCTGCATCCATTGATGATGTCGCGCACTCACCACATATGCACACACACTGAGCGTTTCCGCAAAGCCGGCAGGCGTATAGCTCATTTCAGCCTGTGACACGGCGACACGCTCATGTTTTGCTCTGATTGCCAACGCCCGGGCCACATCGGCCCGCCCCCCTCCAGTCGCTTATCGCTTGCATGCGTGCGTGGTTTTGTTCGCGCAGTCGTTCGGCGTGGACGTCAACACCGGCGGCGTGTGCGACACGTACGCCGCGTTTGTGTGGGAGCCCTCGCTGGTGAAGATCAACGCCATCCAGTCCGCCACCGAGGCCGCCTGCCTCATCCTGTCGGTGGACGAGACGGTGCGCAACCCCAAGAGCGAGGTGCCCGACGCCATGAGCGGCCAGGCGGCGCAGGCGGCCATGGGGGGAGGTGAGTGCAGGCCCTGGGCCTAGGCCTGGCGGTGGCTGCAACATGTGCAGCGCTGAGCGTGGCTGTTTTGGGGTGTGTGTGGGGGGGGGGCGGCGGAGGGTGCTGTGACCAGCACAGTGTGGAACACAAGCAAGGGAGGGAGGGATGTAGGACATGTCCTGGTGCGGGTGATATTGTGAGAACAATATTTGTATACTCAATTACTCAGTGCTGTTTTGGAGCAGTATCGCATTCCGGCATTTTGTATGTGAGTGTGGGGGGGGTTAGGCACTGGGATTGAACCATGTCACTGCCAAAACCATAGGTCAGAAAGGGCATTTCATTTCAGAAACAGCGTTCGGATCCTCGACTGTAGAGGCTTGTCCTGGATGTAAGGCATTTTGAGTGACACGACGGCAAGAGCCAGGGCAGCTGTCTCAACACCGGGCTGCTGCTGCTGCTGCTGCTGCTGTGTTTTGTGCGCAGGCCGCGGGCGTGGGCGCATGGGCGGGCGGGGCGGCAGGGGCATGAGGCGGTGAAGCCCCTCACGCGCACGCAGACAGCGCAAGCGTCAAGGCCGACTGCACTGTTGCAAGTGTGCTCCCAAGTGAAGCAACATCTGCAGCTGTGTGTGGATCGCTGCGCTCTCGTCGTGCTTGTTCACGCGCCATGAACCGCCAACAGCCAAATGCTGCCAGCAGCAGGCGCTTGATGCACTGACGTTGCCCTGACATGACTAATCCCGTCAAACACAATACCGTTCTATGGTATGTTTAATGCTTGTGAGTGTGAGTGGACGAATGACACGTTGACCTGCTTGTTCAATAACCTGCGCGTGCGCTGACAAAGCTGGCCCAGCTGCCCTGACTGTACTGACATCGTCCCTCGACACTTCGCCACCGGCCTCCACGGTCGTTTCATCCCGCATCACCCTGCTGCATACTGTGTCCGCTTTACAGTTGTTGCAAACAGCAGCACTGGAGCGATTGGCTGCACGCCTGCACCACGTGTTGGGGCGGTGTTGATGCGGGCCCAGTTGTAACCAGGTTGCAATCTGAGCGGTCTATGACTCTGCAACCTGAGATGATGTACAGACAGCATCTAAACGTCTGTATGTCTTGGCCTGCGCCCTCCTCAACGCCGTGAAACGCTAAAAGAAAAGTACTACCTGTGGTTTCCTATCGTCTGATCTGCCCTGAAAAGTCGAATTGCGGGATACGCGGAGCGAGGCGGAAAACTTCCTTCGCCAGCAGTCAGCACCTCTGGATGAATGCGCGGCGCAAGCAAATACCACTTTGGTTGCTGAACAGGCACACGAGCATTGCGCACACACAGTCGCACACGCATGTGTCAGGCCGAGCGCGCATTCACACTCTTGGCATGCGCGTCAACACACCCTCTTCCTGGCAGCCGCTTTGGTGTGCATATCCATGCATGCAACGCTCATGAGACGGCATGGCGCTGGTGGGGTGATTACTTGTTACTTCTTCTTCTTGGCCCCGCCCTTCTTGGCGCCCTTCTTGGCGCCGGAGAGCTCCTTGCGGACCTTGAAGCCACGCCAGTGCGCCTGGATGACCATGGCGGCCGCCAGGATGCGCGCCTGGCGCTGCGCCTCCATGGACTCCGCGTCACGCGCCTCGCTCTCACGCGCCTCACGCTCCTGCTTCAGAGCCAGCTCCTGCAGCAGCAGAGGCAGCACATGCAAGCGAAGGGTTGATACTTGGTGCATGCAAGGCATTTGGGTTACCAGCTTACCAACACACTTCGCTTCGGCCTGGCGAGCTGCCCACCCGCTGCGCGCTGCTCAGGGCCCAGGATGGCACCAGACCACCGCATGCATGCGCACAATGCATGCACGCACGTTCAGCACTCCAGAGCCCCTCGCAGCACGGCCGCCAGCAATGCCGGCAATGTGTCGAGATGCCATCTCTGAAACTCGGGCATGTCCACAGTCCTCGGTCCCGCACGTGCTGCCGCAAACCCCCCCAGCACCCGTAACGGTAATCCCCTGCGCCACGCTGAAGTCTGGGCTGCGGAGGGATGAGCTGCGGCCCCGCCTACAGCGCGTCAGGGCCTGCTGGTGGATTGCTGGTCTGCGGTACTTACTTGGCATTGTGCTCGTGACTGTCGTGAAGCGTAACTTGGTGCGCTGTTGCTACAACACGCCGCCTCACCTGCTTGTGCTTGTCCTCCAGCCTCCGCAGCTCCGCCGCATCACGTGCGTGCTGGATCCTCAACGACTACAGGGCGGGAAGGTAAAACACGGTAGGGCGGCAGGTGGGGCCGCGTCAGAGGCAGCAGGTGTTGCGGACAGAGCAATACGGATGGGAGCACACACGCCCCAGGCAGCGTGCAGGCTGGCATATAATGTGCCTGTGATTTGCAAATTGACTACTGGATCTGAGGGCACCAGACGAGCACATCAATGCATCAGCCCCCACGCCCACGACGCAACCCACACACTGTCGTGTGCAGCGTCGCGGCACCATGCGCAGTGCTGCACAGCCAATATTGGCACATGGTATAGGTATGTGCACCGTATATGTATTGCCAACACCATCCAATACCAATATACCGTCTACCGTACTTTGCCAGTTTGCCCATCCCATGTGCCGGCCGGAAGCACCATGCCGGTTGAAACGCATCAACAAAAACACCAACCCTGCTGCTGGCACCGCCCCGCGCCGCGCCGCCCCCAGGGCCGCACCGCACCTCTAGCTCCTTCTCCCGCGCTGCCAGGTCGTCCTCGTGTCGCTGGCCCCATGTGCTGCGGTCCTCCTGCAGCTTGCCGCCTAGCTTCTTGAGGAAGTCAGCGGTGGTGGCGTGCACCGCGCGCTCAATCTCAATCTGCTGCTGCACCAGCGACAGCTCCTTGATCATGTCCTCCAGCTGCACACAGCATGCATGTGTGGACAGCACTGTGGAGGCGCCGGGTGCGTGACAGCACGATAGACCGAGGTGAGGTGAGGTGAGGCGAGGCGAGGCAAGGTGAGGTGAGGTGAGGTGAGGTGAGGTGAGGTGAGGTGAGGTGAGCGGCTGGTCGACACGCGCACGCGCCCACTGACACGCGCACACTCGCACGCCCCGACCGCATGCGCTTACACAGTTCTACCCACATCAGTAGATATGCACTGAAGAGGTGGTGGCATGGTTGACTGGCGGGGGTGGGAGTAAGATCTTCCGTGCCCTTGCAAGCGGCTGGTGTGTAATCGGCCCGTGCAGCCTTTACCGTTGCATGCAGGTTAAGTGGTCGCAATTTCCGTGCAGCTGCCATGATGCACACCCAACGGATGCAAGCACGCATGAGCTGGCATGCAGGAATGTGGTTGCACATGGGAGTGCTTAGCTTGCCCTGCCCCAGGCGAGACCAGCCTTGCACATACATATCTACGCATGCGGTTGCAAGGCGACGCACCATTGTACGCTGCAGGCGGCGCTCATGCTCGTTGAGTGCTCCTCGCTCGTTGTTGGTGTAGCGTATCGTGACAGCGGTGTCCATTTTGATCGATTTGAGGTCGTCCTTGAGCACTGTCAGCGTCTTCTTCTTGTCCTTCATCTGCACAGGTACGCAGCCGATGGATGCATGCGCATGCGGGTCATGCAGCGCTGGTTAGACATGGTGGTCGTGCAAGGTGCACAATGTGCGGTACAAACAACTGCAGGAGATGCTTGAGCCTGTGCGTTGTGCATATATGCAGCCTGTAAGGCACATGCCTGTGTTGGTGGGCCAGTTGGCGAACGTGCGTATCGGCTTGTCACACTGTGCCAACGACTTGCCACCTCGGTGACAGTGCGCGTCAGGTGGCCACGACATGCTTGTGCTTAGGCAGCATGTTGTTCACCTTTTCTTCGTGGTCCCCTTTCTCCTCACGCAAGTCGTTCCGTAGCTGTCGCACTGCTGCTGTTGTGAGGCGCTCGTGCTCAATCGTCTCCTTCATTTGGACCTCCGCGGCCTCCTGCGCCATGACTGACTCCACGATAGGCTGCACCTTGTTGTATACCTCCAGCTCGTTCATGCAGTTGTTCAGCAAGAGCTGCAGCGCCTGGCGCTCCGAGGCGACCTTCAGCATGTTCTCTGCCACATTCGGGTTGTCTTTCAGGTTGCGACACAGCTGCTTTGTGCTTTGACGCAGTGCATCCGCCACTCGTTGCAGCTCGTTCTGCACGTTGCAGCATACAGTTGTGCAGAGATGCAGGGCACTTGGCCATCAAGCGGTCAGGCGAAACCACGCCTCGCAGGCATGGCAGGCATGTGAGTACGAAAGACACCTGCCAGCAACAGCGGACTTGGGCCCAAGCGTACCTGGTTTTCCAAGAGCTTATTCTTGTTTGGCTGGTGCCGAAGAACGTGCTGCAGAGACACGAGCTCCTCAAAGCGTTGTTCGAGCTTTTTTTGCTCAGCAATCATCCTCGTAATTTCCTCACCCACACTCTGTGTAAGCTCCTGAGCTTGCACCTTAGGGTCCACAGTGATGACGCCTACCAGTGCTAGCTTCTCCAGCGTTTGCTTGAGGATGGAGTACACCTGCACCCAACGTACCCCCAGCAGCATTCCTCAGTGTGCGCTGTCTGGTTGGTCTGGCGGTCACGATGAGTTTTGAAGAGAAGGCGCGCTCTAGCTGCCCGAACATGCGCACTCACATGCGCGGCCTCCAAGAAGCTGAGCTGGTGCGTTTGATCGCTGGCCTGCCGAATGATGTCCGCCGACACCTTGCCTGACAATATACCCGCCGCCATGTTGCCCTATAACACCCTGTGTCAGTGGCCAGTAGAGGGATACGTGCTACTGTATGTCCATCAAGTTCTACGGTTCAATGCGCTCTTGCACACGATGTTTACCGCGTGGCACGGTAGCAGTGCGAGCAGTGGTACACAAGAACCGTAAGCACGACGGGTGTTATAGTGATTGAATATGAACGTGTTTTGGGGCAGCCAGAAGTAGCTAAGCCCACACGATCACAGCCTGATGTCAGCAGAAGTTGGTAGCGGCTTGGAATTAGTCATTGCCTGGTGCCGCTGGTCTTAGATATTGCGGTTGTGCAGCGTTAACGCTAGGCATATATGTATTCCAAGCTTTGAAGGCTTCCAATCGTGCAAAACTGTAATTGATATTGTTCGCATGCCTGCAACTGCAGAGGAGCACTGGCCCCGTTCAGCGCTGTATCATGGTTCTGATCGGTTGCGATCCGTATGAGGGCGGGGCGCAGGCCAACTGTACACTCAACCTCAGAACCTTGAACCTTGAACCTTGAACCTTGCATGTCAGGCAAAGCGTAGTATAGAAGCATAACAGGACACGTGCGCAGTGCGCAATACACACTCCTCACTTTGTCGTGTGGCTGGTCGGCCACGGGACAGCGTGTGCGCCGACGCATTGAGTACATCACGGCTGTCACACAAGCCCTCAGACCCTCTCCATGTATGCCGAGCCTGCATGGCAATAGCAGCAACAAGTGATCCCTTATTTTCCTCCCTGATGCCACCCGCCCACTCTCCGGCGCCGGCGGCCACATCGGTTGCCAACGCATACAAAGCCAGCACCTTAGTGGAGGCCGTTCAGTCGTTCACACTCCACAAAAACATGCTCGCCAAGGCTTTGCAGCAATGAAGTTATGCAAAGGGCCAGTGGACAAGTCCATAGTGCTCACGACACAATTCCTGAATTTCACAGCTGCAGCCGCCGCAGCTGCAGCTGCGGCCTCACTACGTCTGCCCTGAGCCGCCTGCGTGTGCCCATGCATCGAGCGACCTGCCGAGATGTGTGGCAGCACTCCGACAGGTAAGCCACCGGACAGGTGGGACCACCCAAATGCAGTGAGGCCAGCTGCGGGGGGGGACGCATGCGTTTTTTTTTTTTTTTTTTTTTTTTTTTCGGAGGGGAAAGGTTA
>BDDA01000844.1:12737-48734 GCA_001662385.1 Chlamydomonas asymmetrica
GCATGCCCTGGCTCTTGTCCTTGATGGCAGCCAGGTGCTTGAGCAGCTTGTCAGGCTTCTTGTGCTCAGCGCACACATGCACCACCTGAGCAAGCGGGGCCGGCAGTGCCTCAACAGTCAACACACGTGCGTGCAGCCGGGATATATGGAGCATGTGCGCCAGAAGGTAGAGCCTTGAAGCACCACCGCAACAGCAGCAGTCACAGCATCATTCGGCGTCTTGTGTATTGGCGTATTGCGTCTTGTGTATTGGGGAGAGGCACTAAGATGTGCAAGTGACTCAGGAGGTCCAACTGAAATGGCAAAATCAGATCCTGCACGCAGTGCATGCTGCATGCTGGAAGGCCGGCTGTAAGGCTGCGTCGCTGCCGCCCGCCGGCTGACCCACCTGCGTGATGGTCTTGCTGATGCTGGCCGCGCAGTGGCCCACGTTGACGAGCGCGGGCGCGTGCAGCCACTCGCCTGCCACCAGCGCCACCGCCTCGGGCATAGTCGCCGTGAACAGCAGCACCTGCACGCGCTGCTGGGCCCCGGCCTCCGCCACACGCCCAGCCGCAGCCGCGTCACCAGCACCCTCTTCAAGCCCCTGTTTGTCTTTCTTCTTCTTCTTTTTTTTGTCCTTCTTGTCGAGCTTGCCGTTGGCCTCAGCTGCTGCCGCCTCCTGCTGCTCCTGCTGCTGCTGTGAGGGCGGGGGTAGCAGCATGTCGCGCAGCCGCCCCACCTGGGGCCGGAAGCCAAGGCCCAGCATCTTATCCGCCTCGTCAAGCACAACGCAGCGCACGCCGACGGACATCACACCGGCATCAGCGCTGGCGTCGGCGTTGACGTCAGCGCCATCAGCGCCGGCTGCCGCGGGTTGCTGCAGGCGCAGGTGCCCTGAGTCTACGAGGTCCAGCACGCGCCCCGGCGTGCCGACCACGATGTGCGGCCGCTTGGCCAGCAGCTCCACCTGTGTTGCGTGAGGGGCAGGTGGGGGAACACCGGGCCTGAGAACGTGTGTCCAGGCTTGCCACCAATCAATAAGGTTAACCTGAGAGGCACACTGCATGCTGCCTGGTATGCTCCTACGTGAATCGGTCAGCCCATCAGCAGGGCACATGTCCCGCATGCTGTCGTGCTTGTATTTGAGTCGATGTTTCCCGGCGCTCCCATGCACTGCCGTTGTACTCGCATTCCACCACTTGACTCTGCATAATGGTGCTGCCGTGTGTGCGCACGCCAGCTGACCTGTGTCTCCTTGGGCACGCCGCCGTACACGCACGCCACGCGCAGGCCGGTGGCGCCGCGCAGCGCTCGCGCCTGCTGCGCCACCTGCAGCGCCAGCTCACGCGTGGGCAGCAGCACCAGCAGCAGCGGGCCCGCGGGGCTGGTGGCCGCGCCGTGGCCCTCCGCCTGCACAGCGCACAGCGCACAGCAGGGGGCGCCCGCAAGCATGCGAACCAGGCATAAGGTGACCGCACTGTGACACAGGCGACGTACGTGGCTGAGGTGGTTGGACAGGTCACATGTTCGTGCTTGCGCGCACATCGGTGAAACTTTGGGTAGCAGCTGCGTTGAGTAGGGTGCCACTGGTGAGAGTAACCTGCACTCAAGGTATGCACCAGAGGCCTGCACAAGGTTCCATGCAGCAGTGCGTGCGTGCGAGGCTCACCACCAGGCGCGAGACTGCAGGCAGCAGGTACGCCAGCGTCTTGCCGGTGCCGGGCTCCGCGACGCCCTGCACGTCCTGGCCCTGCAGCGCGGGCGCCCAGCACGCCTCCTGCACCGGGGTCGGCTCAATGTGTCCCAGGGCCAGCATGCAGTTCTGGAGTACCGCTGGGAAGGACTCCAGGTGGTGCATGCTTTCCGCGGCAGGCGCGCCCGCTTGCGCCAAGCGTGCCAGCACCCGCTCCTTGCGCTCCTCCAGGGCCTTCACTGGGTCCAACAGGCTGACAGCCGTGGACATTTTGACTGGGGCAGGCTCCGACTCCTTTTCCGCCTTGTCTTGCTTCTGCTCGTTCTTCTTCTTCTTGGGCTTGGCTGCTGCGGGTGCTGGTGCGTCACGCGTGCTCGCCGCCTGGTGCGATGCAACCCGCTCGGCTATCTCCTCAACGTCACTATCCATCTGCATGTAAATATGATACAAAGGCAAGAGACAGCAGCCCCAGTAAGTGGTGGCTGGGACAGTGGGGACAGACGGGAAAGTCTCGTCGCAATATGCCAATTCAGTGTACACGACACGTGCATCCTTGTGTGGCATGCACCGTGAGTGCATGGTACAAAGTTATGAAATGTGAGAGTACACGTATTTCGACAGCCCGCGACTAGGCAAGGCGCTCAGCAGTGGCCTTGGCTGACCTGGGCAACGGCGCCGCCACCGCCGTCGTCGTCGTCCTCGTCTGACTCCTTCCAGTTCTTGTCCTCCTCCGTCAGCTCTGGCAGCTTGTAGCACACACCCTGGCACAGCCGCCTCGCTCCGGTCCTTTTCCGCCGCTCCCTGGCGGCACGGCCGTCGCGACCCACATCCTGCCTAGCCCGCTTCTTGTTCTTTTTTGAAGTTTTCCGCGCTATGTAGTCGTTGCCCATTGTATCGTCACTTAAAGTAAGCACGTTGTGTTGTTTAGAAGTTTTGTTAAGGTGTGTAAGGCTCAGTAGGATTTCATATGTGGGGCAAGCGCAGGAGTACAGCTGCCCGGACCAGTGCGTTTTTGGTATCACTGGTGCCCTGCAGCACAGCAAGCCGTGAGTGTAAAGCCAATGCAGCGCAATACATGCTGGTTGGTCATGGTTGGTCATGTGCAGCAGCATAACAGGCGGTCTGTCACGGCCAGCCACAGCCAGCATGCATTGTCACATCCCACTGTGGGACCCTCCATGGCCCCTGACTGAAATGTTGCGATTGCATCTTGGGGGCTGCACCGCGTGCTTGTTGGCAAGCGCACCTCACCGGACTGCCAATCACAGTGCGTCCGCCCTGGTGCGGGCGGGGTCCACCCCCGTCCATGCATGCGTGCTGGGAGTGCGCAGCGCATATGTGACCACATTCTTGCTCAGTACCTCAGCACTGAGTGACAAGGATAATGATGCATACAAGTAAGATACAGACTTTGCATGGCGATTGGCGATTCGCCCCCCCGCCCTCCTATCCAAGGCATCCGGGAGGGAGGTCGTCCGGGCGCTGTACAAAAGGTGTCGAACACCTGTCATATGAGGAAGAGCTTACGGTTTAAGTATAAGCCTGTCTCGGTTGCCGTACTGTTTGTCCCGTGCGTGTTCTCAACCCCCTTTCTTCGCGCCATGGCTCCAGTGACTGTGTCCTGCCTTTACTGTGGAGGCTGAGGCTATGGTTCGCGCTGGAGACGAGTCGAGCAAGGTTTGCAGGTGCGGGTGGATATGGACCATCGTAAGATAGCCCCAAAACTACCCAGTGTCCAGAAGCTTGCGTGATCCGTGCGCGCACCCTTAGTCACCTCTGTCTAGCTCGCCAAACAGGCAGGCCCGTCCAGGGTAGGGACACCAGGTTGCGTCCTTGTGCAGCTGCTGGTTGCTATGGCTACGTGTTGGTCCATGTCGGCACCGTAGTTTCGCATCTGGGTCGCAGCAAGTAGAGGAAGCTAACCGCGCCAATGCCGCTTCCTGCCGTGTACCTTGTCAGGCTCGTTTTCCAGGTCAGCCTATCAAGTATGAAGGGTCGAGCACCGACGGTGTGACTGGTTGGTTTGAGGCAAGTACCAGATGGGCGTACATGTGGGGTTTGAGTGCTCCCAGAGGAGCGATGCTGGTGTAGCTCTGCCTATGCGTTCGCGTTTCGCGTTTGCTGCTCAGCTTTGCCCTGCAGCTTGTTGACTCGCATACTTCAACCAGTCGCACCTTGTCATAAACCCTGCACAGGTGAGCGTCAACGGGACACTCGTCCACTCCAAGAAGGGAGGCAGTGGCCATGTGGACACTAACGAGAAAATGCAGGTTGGTGTTTCGTCCAAGTGCTGCTCGATGCTTTCGTGTCGTAGAAGCACTCAAGCACCTAACTGGGTTCACACACATGCTGTCACTCAACAGGTGATTTTTGCCGCTGTTGAAGCAGCACTGGCTAAGTAGGCCAGTCGGACGTCTATCCTTTGCCTCAAAGATGTGAACAAAGTTGGTAAGCTCAGACCCCCAGCCCGTACTTCCGCTCGCTCGCTGCGTTTTCCAACATGCCAAGTGTTGCAGACCATGTGCGACTGCATACTTTGTTCCCATCGGCATGGCATGTGCTTGTGTGCAGGTGCGTTGCAAAGCTGTGGATAGCCATATGAAGGATGCAGCACTTCGGTGTTCCCCTTGCTGCACCCGGACCCCAGCTTGAACACAGCTTAGCAACGCTCACAACGATTGGATTTTCATCTTTGGTGTGCACTCTTACAAATCACAAACCAGTCTGAACTCTGGATGGATCCTGTTCAGTGCATCAGAAAACTTGTTCAGTGCCTTTCGCTTGCTGTGGCAAGAACCCCAGTTGGTGTCAAAACTTGACAAACGTCACGTTTGGCAGTTTGGTCATTTGCCTCCGCAATTGTAACATATTGGTAAAGTTGACATATGCAAGGACGGCCTGGTTCCACTTTATGTAGCTGTCAGTGGGGTGGGGAGCGAGATGTCTGCTGCCAGAGCAGTGGCTGGCTCAGGAAAGCCCACGTTTATGAGGAGCTGTGCCAGCCACCTGCTCAACAGCAAAGCAGGCAAAAGGAGGAAATGCACGGCAAATGAGCAAGGTGACAGCCCCCAAAGTTGTCTTTTGTACTGGCAAGTCACAAGGCCTCGGCAAGCAGGGAAGAATCTTCAGCCACAGCCTTAACACCATTCATGGTCGAAATCAGCATGCCAGAGCAACGTACCTCCGTGTTGTGTCATCGTTCTTCAGCACTGCCGTGAACTGCGGGTTCCGGAGCAGCTCAGGCAAGCAAGATCGCAGCGCCTCACGTGCTCTGTAGATGCATTTGTGCACGTTAATGTTAGCCAGCTGGAAATTGCAAGCGTTCCCCTCAACATGCATGACACTTGGTCTACAAACGCTCACCGCACCTTGGATTGTCTGACAAGCGCAGGTAGCAGCGGATGATGTGCTTCAGCAGGCGCTGGGAGGGATGCTCCTGACTCTGAGCCTGGTTCACCACCATGTTCCCAAGCACAGCCCCGACTGCAAAGAAACGCTCCGCAGTCGCACAGATGTAGTTCAAGCCCACCTGCATACGACATGCACCAGGAAAGCCAGATGGACGCAGCTCGTCCATTAGCCACAAACTCATTCGCAACAATAGCCAGCCCACAACTTTAGAGTTCAAAATCACTCACGTCGTCTAGCAATATCTTCTGTACGATGAACCTACGCAGCAAAACAAGGACAGACGGCAAGTTAAGCAGGCAGCTCAAACACAAGATTCCACAGTGACCAGCAGCAAGCATAAGCTCTAAATCCGGTCTGCAGGCAGCTGGTGGGGCCTCACGTTGCAACGGTCTTGGAGAGCTCTGTACCGATCTCCATCGTGCGCAAGCACAACGGAATTATCTCGGTGCTTAACAGAAAGTTAATCACATCCGTGTCGTCAACCTGAACAAGGCATAACGTTGTATACCAGGTTCCTACCAAAATGGAACATGGAATGCTGTGTGGCCTCCGCACGTGCAAACAAAAACGCAGGCAGCAGAGCGCACCTTGACCAGAGCACCGATTACACCCAGGCTGGTCAGCCGCAAATACTCAAACGGCCGTGTTTTGCTCATGGTGTTGAGGAAAGGATACAGGAAGAGCGGTATGTGTGCTGCAGAAGAAGCGCAAGTGCATGGCAGTCGTCAGCTGCAGCCTTGGACACGCAACACGAGGTCCTAAAGCGCCCTGTGCACCAAGTGACCTGGACTGACCTTGAAGGAACAGCGATCGCGTTTCGTTGTGAGAGGCGACGCATTGCAACAGTGCCAGCGCATTGCACACGCGGTTTGAAGCGTGGGCTGTGAGAGCGGGGGGTGAGAGCAGCGGATAGATTGACACTATCTCCTGAAGCAGTGCTGCAATCGCACCAAAGCTGTACCACAGGTAGGGAGCAAGCTCTGGGAAGTTCTCGCGTTTCTTGCTGAGCTCCAACAGCGCGTTCTCTCGGGTTGCTGGATTGATGAGCTGGTGCACGTATGTTTCAACGTCGCTGTTGGGACCAGCTGCAGCCATTTGACAGCCGCTGCAAGCTGATTACCCAAGAGGCCTTTCCAGCCGTAGGCAGTTGTGCTCAAGTAAGGCGGGCTTGGAACGCTCTGAAGCTTGTGTTGCTGTTGTGTGCAAGCTGGAGGATGACCGAGTACTCAGGAAAGAAGGGTCTGTAGCTTATCACAAGATGTGCGTTGTTGGGGACAGGTGTTGCTGTTGGAACACTGCAGGTCTTGCTGGTCTGGGGTATGTCTCAAGAGGTCGGGCGCACATGTGCATGCTTCCGACATCTTGCTTGCCATGCGCGTCCACCCTTCCTTTGACATCGTGCCTTGTGTAGGCCACTCCCTCCCCCCCTCCACGGGCCACATACTTCCTTTCGCGGCCAGATACCCAGTTACAGTGTCTTGCTTGCCGTCGCAACTCGCAGACTGCACCAGAGTGCACTGGGCAGTGCAGATCGCAACACGAACCACCTGCGGTACAGGTCTGTGATCACTTGTGTTCCATTGACGCATTCCGAACACCCAGCATTAATTTAGCCAATCACGCGCAGACGCCCGCAGCAGCGTACTTCTCCAGGTACTTGACGCGCGACGGGTGCTCCTCCTGAGGCCGGTTGTGCGGGGTCCAGATGGGCTCCCCAACGAACAGCCGCATGGCCTGCGCAGGTCAGGCACGCAGTGTGGCAGCATGCAACAACAGGCTGTCTCGGGAGCATCGGCTATCTTGGGATGCGAAGCCGCAGCTGCGTAAAATGCGCCTGATCATGAGTATGCAGTGCTTGCGATGGCGGCGTCACCGACCAACATTCTGCAGAGCATCAACGTGACATCCTTGCATGCAGATGCACTGAAGCACCGGAACTGGGGGAGCAGTCGTGCATGTGATTCTGCTGCCGCACCTTGGTGTAGTTGCCCGTGTCCAGGGTGAAGCGGTGGTAGATGCCCTCGGGAAGCACTATCAAGTCGCCCTTCCTGCAGTCAATCCGAATCCAGCGGTCATCCTTGTCGCGCACGTCAAAGTAGCCTGCAGAACCGCACCGGGCCACCAGCACCATGTCAACGCCGCAGTGCCCGCACACACTGCAGTCCTGCACACCGCAAGCCGTGCACTGGGGGCAAAGTTGTTACATACCTGAGCCGTCCAGAATGTAGCGGATTTCGTCGTCCGAGTGGATGTGCTCCTCATAAAAGGACTTGATTTTGGCCTCATAGTTGGGCAAGGTGGTTGACGAAATGCTCACGATCTCCTGCAGTGCGGCAAAGACATAGCCATATGATTTGGGTCAGTGCAGACATGGTCGGCCAGACGAATGGGGGACGAAGCTCAGCTGAGGGGGGGAAGGCAACGAACACCTCAAGCCACTGTGGCAGCCAGTTGCCATATCGACGCTGGCGCTTGCAGACGCATGGAGCAACCATGTGGTCAAGCCTGCCTAAACTATCTGAGCAGTGCACTCACGATGTAGGAATAGTTGTAGACCTTGCGGATGGCCGCAAGCCGAGGGTCTGTCTCATGCTTGTCTGCGTCCAGCTTCCAGTACATAACACCGAGCTCCCGCAGCTTCTCCAGGGAGCAGGGCTGGTTGGGGACAAGCCTGAAGGCCAGGGACGATCACCAGCAGGCCAGAGTTCCAGGCAGCGAAAGGCACACTCAGACACAATCCACGGTAACGTTGACAAATGCCAATGACGTATCCAGAACGCGTGTGTGGCCACCACCTACCTGTGGGGTAGTCGCTGGTCCTCGCTGCTGTCATCCATGTACCAAGCATCGATTGTCGCACCCTCGATTGGGTCCGGCTGCAGGCCAGGCCAAGGCAGGGCATAGTCACACTATACATCGCACCGCAGGCGCGTGGCAACGCGGTGCACACAACGCTGGTTGCTGTAGCACAGGTCCCAACCACTTACCTCCGCTAGCCTCAGCTCCTCCTCTGTGAACGCCATGGTCACTGCCCCGAATAAGTGAAGGGTGTGAAACAAGTGCACTAGTCGCACCGCTGAGTACGCTTGGCCAGCTGAGGTCCTCAGAAAGCTGGGCTACAGCAGTCGATATCTCAGGTGCAGAAGCCGAGCATGCACAGTGCCTGCAACACCAGCGATACTTGTGTGCACTTGGCCGCACGGCTTGCATCAACTTCCAACGCATGGGACTAGCACTCCATTGGAATGGAATCTCGGGGGTTAACGGGGGTGGGGTCCAGGACATGGCCAAGACACGGTCCATGCCAAGCTTAACTTTGTCTTGTGCCCTTGCGTACGGTGTGGCTTTATTGCTTATGTAGGCTGTGCACCCACAACCAAACTTTTGAACATCGCTCACTTTACTCTCCGTCGCCAGTTGATGTGGCGCCGCCTGAGCGCCTAGCAACTAGTCCTTCCCAGATAGACTCTGAGGCTGGACTGTCATGGCGTCTCCCTTCGGCACCGTAAGCAATTGTGGCCTGCTTGCAGCCTGCCTTAGTGAACATGCGTGGGCGTCAAGTGTTCAGTTGGCAAGCCTCCCTGCTGGTGAAGCAACGTGTGTTTGCAACTGTCGCAATGGGCGTGTCATGGTCCAGCCGCTCCTTGCCTGTGTACGTCTATTGCACGCAGTTTGGTGTCAAGCCTGCCAACTCCGTCCCAGCGCCTGCCAGTCCTTTTGGCTTCAGCACAGCCACTAACAACCCTGCGCCGGCATCAGGATTTGGAACAAATCCGTTCACTGGTTTTGGAACAACGTCGTCTGCGACACCCACGTTTGGCCAGTCTGCGCCATCCGCCTTCGGTGCGACAACGACAGCCGCGTTCGGAGCTGCAACTAGTGCACCAGCCTTTGGAGCGCCGTCCTCTGCACCTGGAACTACAGGCTTTGGCACTTTTGGACAAACACAGCCCGCAGCAAATACGGGTGGATTGTTTGGGGCAGCTGCGCCAGCAACGTCGGCGTTCGGAGCCACGACGTCTACAACGCCGTTTGGCGGTGGCACCAACTTGTTTGGGACTAGCACCGCACCTGCTGCAGGTGCACTGACTCTTTTTGGTGAGCAGTGGCCGCACTATTGAGGTTTGTACGCGATCTGCGCTTGATCGTGTGCTTTGCGGCACAGCACATCCATGCCATCGTCAGCCACAATCACGAGTGCACGTTCATTCATCAATGCGCTATCGCATGGAGTTGATGGATGCTACCGGTGGCAGTGTATCCATCTGTGTGTGTGTGTGTGCGTGTGCGTATGCATGTGCGTATGTGCGTATGTGTGTGTGTGTGTGTGTGTGTGACGTCCCTGCAGGGCAACAGCCCGCGTCTACGTCCACGTTCTCGTTCAACACCAACCCTGCGTTTGGGACGTCCAACGCCCTGGTCCCCAGCCAGCAGCAACAGGGTGGACTTTTCGGGACCGCTCAGCAGGTAGCGCATGGGGGTTGCATGGGCCGTTCACCACTCACCTAGCCCACACCTGTGTGAATCTCCCTTACCTCCCCACCCTACAGCTTGCAATGCGATCTTGACATCAGTGCAAGGTTGAAGGGGTTGCTGCTGTCGCTGATACCCGAGTGATGCGCCCTGCACCCATGTGCCATGCATACCGTATTGACACCAGTGGGTCGGATTGCACACGCCACAGCCGCAACTGCAGTGTAGTGGCAACAGGAGCAACCGCCAACACCACGCAGCTAGGCCGACCTGGCTGCTCTTCAGCAGGTTGTGAGAGCGGCACTGCTGCAACCTCACCCTGACATGAGCCATCATCATCATCCCTGCGTGCCAAGTCCCTTTGTTGGTCCCAGCACCGTTCATGCCAACGGCCAACAGGTCATCCAGCCATACACTGTCTTGCATGGCGAAACCAAAATGTGTTGCATTCCATATTTCACCGCGGTGCAGGTGCCGGGCCTGGACCCCACCACCGGGTTAACGGCGGACGATGCGCTGCGTGGCATCCTGCGCGTGGCCAACGCATACAACCCCTCCAGCCCCGAGTTCAAGTTCCAGTACCTCTTCCTGTCAGTCATAGACAACCCGGCGCAGCGCGTCAAGCCACCGCAGGTGGACGAGACGCGCTGGCGGCAGGCGCTGGCGCAGGCGGGGGGCCCCAGCAACCCCAGCAGGTGAGCCCGCCCTCAGCCGCGCTGCCCTTGATTCACCGCCCGCACACATGCTGTGCCACAGCCCCTGTTATCACGACGTCGCATGTAGCTTTGGCTGCTGGCCCCCCGCTCATCTCACAACGCTGTCTCAGCCCGCTGCTGCGCCATGCCAGCCCCCCGCATGCACCACTGCCTCACCCTGCCTGACGGTGTTTGCGTTTGGAGTCACGCTCCCTGAGGCATGCCTAATGCGCTGCTGTGCCTGCATCAGCCGCAGCCTGATGTTGTTTGGCGCCAATGATACTGTTTGGATTGATATCATATGTCCATCCTGACCAGCAACGGTTTGCATCCCTTGTGCTGTTGTGCCAACATGATTTGCATCACGCGTCAGTCTGTCTGTCCGGCGTTCCCTGATCCTGCCGGCCATCCACCCTTTCCCCCCGGCTCCCCTCTCTCCCATGCACGTGTGCCTTCTGTGACAAACCCACGTTCGTGCGCGCATTCATGTGTACAGGCTGTGGCCGGTGGTTGCCAGCGGCTTCAAGGACCTGCTGGCGCGCTCGCAGCTGCAGGTGGGCGCCATCGCAGAGAACTCGGGCCGCCTCAAGGCGCTGCAGGAGGTGGCGGCGCGGCTGGCGGCAAGAGGGGGCGGCGAGCTGCGCGAGCGCGCGCTGGGGCTGCAGGCGCGCCACAAGGAGCTGAGCCACCGCCTGCTGCACGTCACGCGCGCCATCGACGCGCTCGAGTCACGCCTGGCGCTGACCGTGGGGTGAGCCAGCACGCTGCGTGTACGTGTGCTTAGAAAGTTTTGGTTCCCGTGGCGCCATGCAGTGTGCTTTCCGTGGGGCCGTGCACGTGTTTGGTACGTGTTTGGCGGGTGCGCGGGCTACCTTGCATCGGGAGCTAGCATGCATTGTTCAAGCAACGCCTGGAAGGAGGGTCGCAGGTGTGCGCATGGCAGCCAGGCAATGGAGGGGCGGCAGTGACATGCACGCACGCAGGCTGCAGATGCGTTGGCTGCGCGACCTTCATGTGCATGTGAACCGACCCAGGCAGGCCGCCGGGCGGTATCCCTGCAGCTTACACAGATGTGATAGCAATCAAGTGTTTCCACTTTGCAGCGACGCCTCCGGGCTACACAGACCCCACCTGGCAGCCATGTCTGATCCCAGCATGCATTGTCGGCCTGCGCCCTGCGATCAACGCTGCAACGCAGGTACCACGGCAACCAGTCTCGCGCCAAGGACGCTGCGCTGTCACGCCGCCTGGAGCGTGTGGAGTCCGAGCTAGCGCCCACCGCGGCGGCGGGCATGCAGCGGCGGCTGGAGGCCGTCGCCGCCGCCGCGCACATGCGCGGGGGCGGGCATGGCGGCGCGGTAGTCATGGGCGGCGGCGGCGGCGGCGGCGGGGGCCTGGGCAATGTGCGGCTGGACGACAAGGCGCTGGTGCAGCTCTTCAGCGTGCTGCGGGACCACGCGGACGGCGTGCGGCAGCTGCAGGACGTGCTGAAGCGCGACGCGCTGGACCTTGCGATTGTGCGGCGCCTCAGCAGCGACACGGACGGCGGCGACACAGTCATGGGCTAGTCTCATCCTCGGCTCAGCTGATGGTTAAGAACAGGGCTGACCCTGGGCTGATCACAGATAGGTTTTTGCAGGCTTGACGCACTCATTAGGCCTTGTCATCATGCCTTAGAACTTTGGAAAGCTCTGATGCGAGCATGCAAAATTGTCGCGGAAGGCGCACACTGTGCCCTGCCAGGCATAAGCTGACATAGTGGCTGCATGCCGTCTGTGAATGCCAAGTTGGTGGGATGTAGACTGTGGCTTTGCGTGTAAGCATGTGCTATCTCATGCATGCGGCTTAAGCTTGGCGTATGAACGGGCACTCGCTTTGCTGTGACGGCTCGTGCACCTCTGTCGGCGGGTCAGGATTCAGGGTGTGTATTGCTGCCTGCTTCTCATCCTCTCACCAAGCATGGACAGTGCGCTCTGGTCAATTAACAGCTGCAGAGTCTCATGCGTACATTCTTTAATGACAGAATCCGCTTACTGCGGCCACCACCTGAGACCATCAGATCGTCGTTCCTTGTGCAACAGCCGCCAGAACAGCCCAGACACCTCGCCATCGTCAGGTGCAGTGTCTATCCTTACGCATGTGCGCACTGCACAGCCTCATAGGGATCGCAATTCGAAATGCATGGCCCCCCGGGAACCTTTTCCCTGACGCACATGCTGCACACATCTGCTGTCACATGTACCTCGCTGTACACGCCTGGATGCACCATCTGTCCATCTGGTCCTGATATGGTGAACACAGCAAGGGCCCACCATCCACGCGAGAAGCGACACCACGCCAGCGGTTGCAGTGCTGGCTAAGTGAATTCATGGGTGCTTTGGCCTTGCTGCCAGCATGCCAGTGGGAAGCGGTAGCGATGCTGTGGCATCGGCTGTAATGGGCATGTGAAAACCAGCGCTGCCTGGCCGCGTGCCCAGGACTGCCTAAGCAAAGGCCAGCGTTCCAGTGCAGTGGAGTTGGGGCTGCTGCACGACAGGACGCTCGCGCCACTGTTGTACTGCCGCAGTGTCAGGTGCTGTGGATCTGCGTGTGTTGAAGGTAGTCCTGTGTGGACACGCACCTGTGTTCACCTGTGCCTGTGTGCGAGTGTGCATGCACCTGATGCGATGGGTGCGTTTTGCAGGAATGCAGGTGGCGGCATGCTGAACCTGCCCCAGCTCACTCAAGGCTGGCAAATCACATCACCGCTGATAGTGGTTCGGCATTACACTTACGGCGGCATGCTGCTAAACCCCGCATGGGCAGCAGCAAGCATCGTGCATTGTCAGTGACGTGGATGAGCAGGCGGGCGTGTTGTTTGGTGGTATGCATTGATCACGGCATCATCGGTGTGCAAGCACAGGCCCACATCAGCCCCGACTACTCCCGAGGGCGCCAGTACCGCAGCAGTGTGCTTATTTCAGTGCCTGGGTGGGTATGCACGTGGTGGAAGGCGTGCGCAGGTGAGTCAGAAAGAGCGCCTAGCGGCCATGGGGCCATGCAGTGTGATTCCTGTGGAGCCGTGCAGTGCGTATATGCATATGCACCTGACAATGGCGAGCGAGGTGTCTTGGCTGATCTGGCAGCTGCAGCAAACCGAACCGGTCTGGCGACCTCAAAGGGTGGGTGTGGTAAACGCGGTCTGTTAGTGAAAGTGTGTGAGGAAGTATCTCTGCTGGTCCAGTGCAGGTGTGTGTATGTTACCACGTCATGATGTATTTGACAGGACCTGCAAGCCTGTGCCTTTCTCCATGTCTGCAAACATTGCATCGGCCGTTTGTCTATGGCAATCTTACACACCTTGCAGCTGTGCCAAACCACCATGCACGGCTGCAATCAAATGTCTTGACGTGCAAACATGCAGGATGTAGCACCACTGCAAGTTACACCAAGTCCAGACAGCCGTTCTGGCCAATCGTAAATTGCCTGGCATGGAGGATGTCACATGCAAGCGCTGTAAGCACACAAGATGCAAACCAGAGCTAATTACAATGAACCTGGCAGCCGCCGTGTTGACCGCTTATGTGCCAAGCGCAAGCTGCCTGGCGTGGTTGGGTGTTGCCAACATGCGCAAGCGTTGCAAGCATGAAGGGTATACTGCCCTTGCAACTGCAATAGAAACCCAGCAGCCGCCAAAGCAGGTTGTCACACCCCAGTGCATAGCAGGCTGTGCAAAGCCTATCTTGCTATCTGCTACGAGTATTGTTGGTTTGTACTTCCCCAGGTATACAAGTAGGTCAAAATCATGATCAGGATTGCATGTCAGCGTATAGTTTCATCGTGGTGCACGCAGCGCATCATATGCTTGGTCATTGCAACGTCGCAACCAACAAACCACACCTGCCGAGGCACACTACTAACCGGCACTCATCCCAAAACAGCAGCTGCCAGCGCAAGCACGCTGCTCCTGTTCCCTGCTCCTTCCGTTGACATTGGTAGGAATTTACATCTTCCTTTGCATGAGCACGCTTGCCCCACGCACCACCCCGTGTCAATCATTTGTCCCGCTCCGGCATGCGACTGAAAGCATATCCTCTTCCCCTGACCTGCCCCCGCACTGCAGCTCGTGCGCTCGCGTTACAATCCCCCCGCTCCTTGCTTACGCTCTCTTAACCCTCCCAGTTCCCCACCGACGTGGCAACCCGCCTCATCATCGCCTGCATGTGCACCTGGGCCCAAGTCACGCATGCACACTCGCATCAACGGCCTTCCCGCGCGTCATCATGCATGGCCTGATCGGCCAAGTGATTTGAAGTAAACCAATCACGACGCATGTGAACCTGGTCACATTGGTGATGTTCTCAACTCAAGCAAGTTGCCCTAAATGATGTCATTCATGCTGGAGCTGCCGTACACGACCCTGTACCCACCCATGAAGTCGCTGGACTGCTGAGCACGCATGCTGGCCGCATCGGCCTGGGCGGTGACCATGCTCATCATGTGTTGGGTGCGCCGCTGGCTGTTGAGCATGGCCGCCATCCTGGCGGCCTCGACGGCGTCGGCGGCGTCGCCCATCGCCACCGACGCTGCGGTTGCGGCCGGTGCCGGCAGACCCCCCTGCACCTGCACCAGGTATTGCCAAAGTAGTTCCAAGCCAGGAGCGTCGCGGGCCGCACTGCAGCGTTCGCCTCGGCAGGCAGCATGCGCCGATGCAGCGGGAGGTCGATGTGGTATGCGCGGAGCGCAGCACCCAGGTCCGCAAACATCGTGTCGGGGACGACCTGCACGTCAGCGAGGAGTTCCGCGTGCATCGCCGCCCGTGTCAACGCTACCTGCTGCTGCCAGTAGCCGAAGCGCTCCTGCATGGGGTGCACTGGCACCAGGTACACCTCTCTGCCCAATGCCTCATACACTGCCTTGGCCTGCTCAGGGGCTAGATGCGCGATCCAAATGTTGCCCTGCACGCTAGCTTGGCACATGCGGCCCCACGCTACGATTTTGGGTACCTCCCAAAAGCCTGCACACAGGCAACCAAGATGACAATCATGTCCAAGTTATGACCACAACCGTCACTGTCTCGACATAAGCCCACAGTGAACAGAGTTGCATATGGGCGGGGCGTGCACTGGGGGCGTGGCCGGCGTCACAAATCGCATTCCTAACCTGAATGCCGACGTGATGAACTTGACTCCCAAACTGTGCAGGGTGTGTAAGAGTCAGTTCCCACCCCTGGAGTGTTCGGCTGGGTATATATATCCCGGAACAACTCATCCTGCATCTAGTAACCTCTTGGCAAAGCTTACAGGTGTATGGGTGTGCCCCATGGACCACCCCCATGCACACATAAACTGACTGAAGCCCATCACCAATTCTCACATCGCAATCGCAGGCGGCGGGTGAGGCGTCGCACCAGACGCACCAAAATCAAAGTCCAAGCCACCAAACTTTCCATGCACGTACTTTGACGCATTCGAACAACAATTGTTCAAGTCGGTCCTGCCAACTGCGACGTTTGCATGCGCGTTGTGGGGTTTTGGCTGGACCAAGCGCAAAAACAGCGTCCACAACTCACACAGGCGCCCGACAATTCAGGAAGCTTGCTTTATTCAAGCTGGGGTTTGAGGAAGGTTTGGGGTTGGGTTGCGGTCAAATAGAAGTGTAGTCTCAAGTCTACGCTGTTGAAAGTGTAGCAGCAGTAGTCGGAAGTTGGTCAAGCAGCAGGCAAGAACAGCAGGCGGCGTGTTCAAACGCTCATAAATGCACAAGTCACACGCAGAAAGTAATCAGAGTCCTGTGCTTGCCCAAGTTTCACCGCTGTATGTGCACGCCGTGAAACTGATTGTCCGCGACAGCGCCGCCTGCTGGCCACGGACTCTTCAATTGCAACCAGCACCTGACTCACATCTTTGGACTGGGAGGCTGGATGGAAAGTTCTGCTGCACATGAGCTGTTTTGGAGTCTTGCTACTCCCGAACGACCCTCAAGACCGCAGGATAGATGCGCAACCGCAGAGTGCATGCGCGCGCGCACACAACACCAACTGACTATTTCTTGCAACTATGAGTCCAGGAGTTGGTGCAAATATGTTCTGTAACACTTTACACACTACACACAGCGGTTTCCTCTTGCTGATAGGGCGTCCACGCACGCATCCGATCCGTCCCTCAGGGACAAAACGCGAAGGTTTGCGAGGGACACGCGCGCAGCAAAACTACAAACCCCAAGAAGTCCAGTGTGATTCATAGCAACGCTTCGTGGATTTTTGGGGTCGCGTTGTGAGATAGCCCGGCCTGTGAAAATTGCGTGCCCCCTCCAGGCCTCCCCTCCTACAACCTAACCTGTGCCCTTGGGCTCCACAGAGCGGTCGATGGCGTCAAAGATGGCGTCGGCATACTTCTTGAACGTGGCTGTGGGCTTGCCCTCTGCGTCGACAAAGCAGTCCCCCGCTGCTGCCCCGGCGGGCTTGCTGTTGGCAGTTGCTCCTGCTGTTGCCTCGTTGCCTGAGGCAGCCATCATCTTCGTGCCACATCCACCGTAGAACTTCCACGTGGGCTGGGTGGCACAACCACAATTATGACAGAACGGCATCTTGTGCACTGCTCACTGCCTCGGCTGTGTTGTTGCCTAAATGTAGTCCTGCCACCTAGGCGACCTAGGCTGTGCGTGGGGTCTGACGCCGCACAAGGCAGACACCTCAAACCGGCATGTGCTACGTTCAGCAGAAGGTTCAACTCGCTTAAGGCGTACTCTGGCCGGTTACCATTCAATTTGAAATCTTGGGTTAACCGAAAGGCTGGGGGCCTTGATTTCAATCGGATTTCAATCCATAACAAACAGGTGATGTGTGTGATTTTGCTTCCCATGCAGTGTGGGGCAGTGCAGGTAATCGTTGGATTGGTGGCAAGGCTGATGGTGAAACTGAGAACCAACCACAAACCAATGCGCCCGTGCATAATGCATGCAAGTCCCAGAAGCACCATCGTGAACCAGTGAGCTTACAGCCGTACCAACCAGCATGAACCAGAAGCCGCCACGACGAGCCCACATCCCAGAAGGCGACCAACATCAGGGGGGGCAGTGCAGGTGGTGTGCTTTCCCACTTAGGGCAAAGCTGCCTTGTCGGCCATAAGTGCTGCGTGTGTTGTGAGCTCGTGGTGTATCGTGACATGCTGGGCGTCGTCATATGTGTGCTGGAGGGCACAGCGCACGCACGTTGCTACAGCCCTTGGAGTGCTGGATGACCATCTTGCCGCACTGACAGGCTGTGTGATGATGGCACCACAACGAGGGGCGCTGCGCACGATGCACGATGCACTCCACCAGTTGCGCTTGCCAAGCAAGGCCAGTAGGCCAGAACAGGCGAATGTTCATGCATTCAGCAGCGCCGTGGCTTGCATGCTGACACCACATACACTCGCTTCAGGGGCAGCAGGGCAAGCCTCATGGCAGCAGGCTTGCCTCGCCAGCAAGAACCACACCGGTAAGGAAGAGCTCAGTCCAGAGCTCCCTATGGTTTACCCCATAGATGCGCGATTTGGTCTGATGGACGGACGCCCAACCGTTCATAACAGGGAACAGGGGTCATTTGTGTAGGTCGGTGCATCGCATCGGCATCCTGGTATGTGATGATCAGCTGCCATGAACAAAAAAGTCCAGGGTTGCATGCGTGCGTCCATAATGCTTATGGCACCGATGCATATAGCACACATTCATGCTGCATTCATGTGGCCATAAGGTAAGCCCAGACGCTCACTGCGGGGCGCTGCGTTGCGCTGCCGCTCTGCAGGCGTGCGTGTCTAGGTCCGGTTAGTGGCGCTGCGGCCTGGTGGGTGTCAGCGTCAGCGTCAGTTCTTGGGTCCGAAGCCCGCAAGCAGCGACCCAAAGAAGCCCTGCGGCTGGCGCGGCTCAAAGCGCTGCATGAGGTTCTGCGGTGAGGGGAACGGTGCACAGCGCATGACCCACATCAGCCAGGCATTCGAGTCAATTTGCAAGCTGACGCGCTTGAATCAGACTGATCCGTGCCACTTGAATGACATTTGTGTGCTGGGCACCACATTTGCATTGCGCGCCGCATGCGGCATGTCGGTGACTGTGTTGCTTGTGTGTGGATAGCTACTAACATCTGAATTGCAGAGTGACGCATTTTTGACAGATCCTCCTTCCTCATAAAATCCATTCATGACCCCAACACATGCACACCACGCATCCAATCATGATGGCTCAACCCGTGCGACACCTTGCAAGCATTTCACGCCTCCCTTGATGCAGGCATGAAACTGCGTGAACCCGAAATCCCATGCAATGATACAGCGCATCTGGGTGTCAGCTCTTTCTTGCCATTGAGAGCCCCGCATGAACAAGCATTGGTGGGCATGCTCGTCACTGTGTATCGCAGGCACAGCTGCCTGTGTTTCCCATCCGCCATTCATATGTGCACAGCGTCCTCAAAGGCGGACAATCCAAACGCACCTCAAAACGCTCATCCTTGCGTATGGCCTCCAGGTCTGGGTCTGTACGCAACTGGCGCCAGTCGTTGTATCCTAGCTCCAGGCACCCTGCACGAAACCGATCAGTGCGCAGCCACGTCAGCTCGATGGTAGACACACCCACTGCATAAAGGCTGATTGGCAACATACAAGGTAGTGGCAATTTACCTATCAAGGCCATAAGCCCCGCCTTTGCGTCTCCCAGGTTGGACTGGGCGCACGCAATATTGTAGAGCGCAGCAGATTTCTCGCCATCGCTTATCAGCCGCGGCTTGTCCCTGGAGAGACAATTGGAGCTATGGTGTTAATGGCAGTGCAAACGTAGCTGCGACCTTCCTGTCGGCGCCGTGATACCCAATTGCGTGAACCAAGCGTGGTTTAAGATAAGCAGCAACGCTTGCCTGTAACGCTTGAGCCCGGTACCAGGCAGGGTGAGAGCCCTCTCAAAGATTTCCAGAGCCTCTTTCCACCTGCAACAATATTTAAAAAAACAGCCTCAGCGCAGACCCCAGGAGTGGTGTGGTGCATATTGTGCAGGGATACATTCAGTGCCAAAAGTACCGGCCCGCAGCAGCATATTTGTTGCCCAGGTCGATAGCCTCCTTGGCAGACTCAGGCTCCGGCTCAGAAGCCAAGCTGTCTGTTGTCTCAGCAGCTCGGACCACGATCGACCCCACTGCGTAGCGTGACTGCAGCGGTTGAGGCTTCGCAGCAGCAGCCCTGCTTACGCAAGCACATTGGGACGATTGAGCAGGTCCAACAAAGCAACAAATGCTCGGACACCTTGCAAGGCAAGCTGACATCGTTCAAGTCCTGACCTGTTGGTCCTGACACCACTGAGCTTTGTCGCGCACGTTGCCCGCTTAAACGGGGTCGCCAACACTGGACAGCGGCATGCAAGCAACATGTTGTGGCGCTTAAGTAAACGGTCAAGAAGCTTGGGATTCTCTGGCTGTGAAACAAGTAACCAGTGTTACTGGCTTTACTATATGGCATGGTGAGTGCCATGCCACCCGAGCGCATGCATCAGGTGCAAATGTGGATGCCCAGTTCGTGAACCACTCTGTGCCGCAGGTGGCAACATAGCCAGCAGCGTGCCAACACTGACACGGAAGCGCATGCATCACACCTTGGCATGGACCCATGGGAGTCTCGTTCTGGGTTGCTGGCTCACCATGGCAGCATGCCATGCTGATGGTCTCAGCATGTGGCGAAGGATGCACCTGAACGTATGTGGGTGCTATGCATGCAGCGCAAGGGCGGAAAGCGGAAACCATGAAGAGACAGATACCAGCTCCTACACAAGGGATTGTGGCCACCTGGGGTTGGGCAAATGAACCTGGGATGATTGGCAAACGCTTGCTGACTGGCCCACCCTTGGTATTGCTCACACCACCCTGAGAACCTGCTTGCAGCCTTGATATGGTCTTTCGATCCGTGTGACAGCCGCCAGTGCTGACACTGCAAGTGCGGGCCTTTCCCCGGTGGGTGGGCGGAGGGCTGCTCGTCTGGAGGCACATGCACTCGTGGCCGTGACACACATGCACACGGAAGTAGACCGGCGCCCGCAAGCTATCAGGATGAATGGCCGGAAGCAGGCGCATCATTACATGCGGTACAACTCGTTCAGGTGCATGCAGCCATCGCGTCTGATGGCATTCCGATGTGCCTGGGAATGCAGTCCACCTATCCAGAAGACCGCAAGCCACCAGCCCACCTGTCCTCTGACGTATGGCTTCTGGTATTTGGATTTCAGGAGCGTGGCCACCTCATTTGGCTCTATCCGTTTTGACTTCGACTTGCGAGCGGGGGCACCGTTTTGCAAGACACTCTTTGCAAAATGCTGCTCGGCAGCAGCAGCCTTCATTCTAGGGTGGCCAGGAGCGACCTGGGCAAGCGGACTTCGAAGCGCCTCAGCACGGTTGTGCACGTTGCTTCTCCTATAGGGAAGCCCTCACTGGTAAGCCTGGGTTTCCGCTTGCGCAGCGTTCGTAACTGCACCTTTGGTGCGTGCTGGGACAACTAAGCCACCAGGCCCTATACCTCCGCTGCTTGCACCTCAACTCCTCGTACGAACTTAAATTGCTTCGTACAAGTGCGTGTCGGTCTGAAGTCACGACCAACATGTGCCCATCATGTGGTTGTATTGGCGGGCGTTGGCCATAAGCACTACACCGTCCTAGCAAGCTTTTTGCGGCCACACCAGAGCCACCATATGATGCTTGCAACCCCTGCTTCACTGACACACCCACTGACTGACTTTTGGACTGGCGTGCAGTCGGACCCCGCAAGCACAGTGCCTCCCGCAGAGGCTGAGCATGTCGGCGCACCGATAAGTGGACTGGAGAAACAGCTCAAGGTATGCTTGGCGTTCCATAGAATCGCTGCCTTGTACAGTTCAAATCGGCCTTGTACAAGATCGACACATGTGCACTGTCAGCGCAAGCAAGGGCATGTTGTTGTGCTGCATGGACGACCTTGCTTGCGCGTAGGACGACTTGCTCTTGGACGAGGACTTTCAGGAGCTGGACGACTCCCTGAACAACCTTGTGAACCTGTTCAACAAGTGGGGCTCGTGGGTGAGTGTGTTTCACACGCCTGTTTTTCACGTTCTTCCTCGTACCACCTTTCCTGGCCTTCATGCGCTTGTCCAAGCTAACTGTATCTGTATGTGGTTGCAACGCAGCCTAATGAGGTTGTCCTGCACTCCAACGACGCGCTTCCGGCAGCAGCGGAGCCTGTGGAGGTGAGGAAAAACCACATGCCTCCCATGGTGCGGGTTTGCTTCAATGTGCATGAAGCTGTGCTGTAACTCTGGGTGACTTGAACCAGGCAGACGTCCAGTAGCTGTGACATACACACAGGCTGGCTGCTCAGCTCGAGCTTTGCCTATGTGCCAATGGATTGGCTGGACATGACTGCGGCATTGAAGGCGAAACATGTGCATTCCCCACCGCAGCACCCATGTCACAAGTGCGCCTAGCACATTCATGTCAGGCTCCTTGTAGCGTGCCATATACTGGCTACATGCGCGTGTAAGTTGCGGCCAAAATGTCCGGCCGCGCGCATGCACGAGCAGTTCAACATGCGCCAGCCGGTCTGCTGCTCAGGTTTTGCATGCCGGATGCCGCTGCGCGTGCACGTAGGTGCCCGTCCATGGCGACACCTCCTCAGCTGCTGCCCTGCTGGTGGCTGACGCAACCCTGGATGGAGCCCCCATGGCCGCTGCTGCTGCCGCAACGGAGGCTGTGGCGGTGGCAGCGGAACCGCAGGCTGCATCCGCGCCTGGTGAGCCCCTGACCAGCGCTGCAGTGCCTACCAGCGCAGATGAGCAGGCGGCGGCTGGCCCATCGCCAGCGCCAGAGCCCGCTGCAGCTGACAACGATGCAATTGAGCCCCTTGCTGCTGCGGGTGCTGTCAGCGCTGGGGATACACCCGAGCTTCATCAGCAGGTGCAGGAGGTTCAGCCGCAGCATGAGGCAGTCGACGCGGCCCTGCTCACCACAACACCGCAGGCGGCCGCAGACACAGCTACCACGAATCCGGCCGATGCTACGAGGCTGGACGTGCTTGCTGTTGAGGCAGTTGACGCAGCGCTGCCAGCAGCAGCCATGGCAGCAGGCGAGCCAGCTGCTGAGGCGCCCGTGCTCGATGTTGAAGCTGCGGTAGCTGAGATCCTGGCTGCTGCGGGCGCTTTGGAAGCGATGGGGCAGACAGACATGGGTGCCACGCTGGAAGCGTTGCTGGATGCTGACTGTGGAGCAGTTGCCAAGGCCGCCGCGCCGGCAGCAGCGCCTGTAGTAATGGCTGAGGCGCCTGCTGACGCGGCCATGGGGGACGCAGCACCGCCGGCAGTTGATGGCATTCTGGGGCATGTCGATGCCCCAGAAGCCGAGGCGCTTGAAGTGGCAGCTGCCACAGCTCCAACGGAAATGGTGGAGATTGCTGCAGTCACGACGGAGGTCTTTCCCACCCCTGAAACCTCAGCCTCCGTTGCAGACGCTGCCGCTGCCACTGCCGCTCCTTTGGCGGAGACCGCGGCAGCAGACGACGCTGTCAACGCCCCTGCTGATGATGCGCTCGTGGCGTCCCTGGCCCCTCCGGCCGAAACTGCAGCGCCTGTGGTATCCAGCGTCCCTGGTAGGAAGCATGATGGGCCGCAGGCGTACGCCCAGCGGCTGCAGCAGGCAGTGAGAAGCGCCAGGCGCGCTGGAGACGCCTCCGACTTCCACCGGCGGTTAACGTCTGCCATGGCTCAGGTGCAGGCGCCGGAGGTGCAGCCACCAGCGGCCGCTGCTGCTGCCCCCGCTGTCCCTGCCGTTGCTCATGAGGAGGAAGAGGTGCATGCAGTGGCGCATGACCAGGCAGCGGAGGGCCTTGCGATACTAGCGCCTGAGCAGACAGGCGCAGAGGCAAGCGCGGACGAAACGAGTGAAGCAGAGGAGCTGACAGCAGCAGCAGCAGCCGCAGGCAGCGTGGCGTTGGTGGAGGTTGCGCAGCAGGAGGCGGAGGGCTCGGCTGCGGCGGTCGTGCCGGCAGGACCTGCTGAGGCAAATGTTGCTGTGGAGGCAGTGGACGACGTGGCTGCCGCCGCCGCCGCCGCCGCCGCCGCCGCCGCCGCCGCTGCTGCAGCGGAGGCACTTGCAGAGGAGGGCCTTGTCTCTCTTGCTGCCTTGCATGCCGTGGCCCCTGCAGACGCGCTTGCTGCCACGCTCGCCGCAGCTGAGGCTGAGGCTGACGCGTTGACTGTCAGTGCGGCAGCAGCGGCTACCACCGCTGAGAATGTCGATCTCAATAACTCCCCTGCAGCTGCCGTGATTGTGGAGGCCGAGGTGGAGCAGCAGGCAGGAGCGACCAGTGATGATCTGGACGAAGCAGTCCTCTCCTTTGATGAGCCTGTGGCACCAGCTGCATTGCAGGCTGTCGGGGCTGCTGCTGCCATGGAGCACGCGGCTCAGGATGGTCTGGACGAGGCGGTCTTGTCGTTTGACGAGCCTGTCGTGCCAGCGCCAGCGCAGCAGCAGCAGGTGGTTCAGGATGCGCTAGACGAGGCAGTGTTGTCATTTGATGAGCCTGTCGCGCCAGCTGCTGCTACAGCGCCGGTGGCGCAAGGACAGTTCTGCGTTTCCGATGAGACAGTCTTGTCCTTTGACGAGCCTGTTGCGCCAGCACCAGCTGCCGCTGCTGCTGCTGCTGCTGCTGCTGCTGCTGCTATGCAGCAGCAGATGGTTCAGGATGCTTCAGGCGAGGCAGCACTATCAGTTGATGAGCCTGTCGCTCCAGCTGCTGCTGCACAGCCGGTTGCGCAAGGACAGTTCTGCGTTTCCGACGAGACAGTCTTGTCCTTTGACGAGCCAGTGCCACCGGTCGTACCGCAGCTGCCAGAGAATGATGCAGTGCTCGCAGCCGGCACAGACGCAGCAGCAGCAGCACCTGCTGCTGATGATGTTGCTGTGCCGGCTGCTGCAAAGGCTGGTGCTGATGTCAGCACTGATGGGGATGACGAGGAGGAGGAGGAGGAGGCTCAGAGCGTGCTGAGTGCCATGGTGTCAGTGCCTGGCACTGACAGCTCCGACGATGAGGTACGCCAAGCCATCGCTCTGCACAAGCTATTGGCCTCTGGCTAGCAGCCCAAGCGCTCAAAACACCAACCACATCATGCTCTGAATGGATAAGAGACGGCCCCCTGCCAGCAAACCGTCCAAATGTGGCACGCGGTGTGTGGCATAAGTTGGTGCGCCTGCTGATCAAAAGTCAGTGACCCATCTGCTGGTGTACAGTTTTCACGCACTCCACCATTGGTTGCAAACTGGGGTGCTGCGTCCAAGTGCCTGTCTGCTGGCTTGTTGCTGTTGCCTGCGCCTGCCCTGCAGAACGCTGCCCGCCAGCTGGTGCAGAGCGCTCCCAAGCCCTCCCAGGACGACATCCTCTCCCTCACAGAGGTCGCCGTGGCGGAATCAGAGGCCGAGTCAGAACCCCTGCTGGCCATCAACGGCAAGACGCCTGCGCCTGCTGGACCTGTTGCTGCTGCTGCCCCACACCCTGCTGCTGCTGCAGCTGCGGTGGCTCCGGCCGCACCTGCTGAAGTATCCGCGCCAGCGCCAGCGCCAGCGGTGCAGGCCGAGGTTGCTGCGGCCGCCCCCGTGCCCCGCAAGGCGGTTGCAGAGAACCTGCCAGAGGCCACAACCCTCGCCGCTGCCGCCGCCGCGACGACCGCTGCCGCCCTGAGCGCCGCCGCCGCCGCCAGCCGTGCAGCTGCGCATGCCGCGTCCCCTCTGCCGTCACCACCAGCAGTCTCACCACCTCATCCAGTGCTGCCTTCCTCATCTGCTACGCAAGCGCCCCTTTCACATCCCATCCCTGTACCCATCGTCACGCCCGCCACACCTGCGGCCTCCCCGCCGCAGCTGCAGCAGCAGGGGGGCAGCAGCAGCGGGGGCATGATGGCTGCTATTGCAGCCGGCGTAGCAGCGATGGCGCTCGCTGCAGCCGTGGCGCTCGGTGGCGGCATGGGCGGGCAGCCCGCCAGCGCACCTGCCCCCGCTGAGCGTGCCGCCGCTTCTGCCTACTACGAGTCAACCGGAGCGCCCGCACCCCTGGTGCCCGTACAGGCCCCCCTGGACTCATCCGAGAAGAAGATCCTCAGGGCCAAGCTCGCTCAGCTGGAGGAGCGGCTGGGCGCCAACCCCGACGATCTGCTCGCGCTTGAGGGCGCGGCCACCACGCACGCGCGCCTGTTTGAGTTTGAGAAGTCGGCGGACGTGCTCACGCGCCTGACCGCGCTGCAGCCGGGGAACGCCGACGCGTGGCGGCTGCTGGGTGAGACCAGCCTGCTGAGCAGGCAGCCCGCACGTGCGGTGGCGGCATACGAGTCCGCGATCGAGCTGGTGTGGCCAAGGGCGCAGCGCAGCGGCGCCGTCCCGCCGCCTGCCGCCGGCATGGAGCTGTACGCGGGCTACGTGGACTCGTGCCTCGCCTCCTTTGACCAAGCCCGGGCCGTGGATTTCGCGGCGAAGCTCCGCGCGGGGGCGGTGATCTCGCCGCAGCAGTCCTCCACCTCCCTGGATCGCGTCTCCGCCGAGCTGCTGCTGGGCAAGGCGTACAGCGCGTGGCGCGGCCACGACCGCGAGGCGCTCGCCGCGTACGACGCCGCGCTGGCCGCCAGCCCCGAGGACTACCGCGCGCACCTGGCGCGCGGGCTGTTCCTGCAGGGCCGCGGCCGGGGCGAGGAGGCGGGCAAGGCGCTGCTGCAGGCACGCTACTACGCGCCCGCCGACAAGCAGGCGCTCGTCAAGGAGCTCGTGGAGGGGCCTGCCGCGGCGGCAGCGGCGGCGGCAGCAAGGCGCTAAAGCAACTCACGCAGTTAGTCCTCCTCCCTCCCCCTTCCCATTAATACGTGCATGCACCCAGCATGGTGATCCAAGGGCAAGGTGAAGCGCTGGCTAGGTGCGTGGCGCGTGATCCTCTGCGGGACACAGCTCCGCCGGCGGCGACGCTGCATGGCGGCCGCCCCCATCACATCATTGCACACAGCCCGATCCTGTGGCCAAATAAGCTGGGCCGGGGCCTCGTGGCTCATCGGGCGACACACCACACATCACCTCAGTCGTGGTCCTCCTGCCGTAGTCGTTGGCTCAATTTGAGGATTGTACAACTGGAACCGGAGAGTAGCAACACCTGTATGCGTTACGGTGTGTGTGTGTGTGTGGCGGTTGACATACCATATTGTTGATGATGGTATCGGCAGTTAGGCATAACTCTTGGCTTCGTTTGAGGGGCCATGCGCACGGCTGGGCATGCAGCAGTCAGCGCACCCTGGCTCTCAGCTCAGCGAACACGTCTTACATTACCAGCAATAAACGCTTGGACGCCACTTGTCTTGGAGCCTTGAGACTTCACAGCGCCTTTCAAGGTGGACGTGCATTGAGGGACGGAGCTTGTGTTCCCGCAAATGGTGTTCTTCCGCTTCACAATAATGTGCTGCCCCGGTTGGCGCGTATGAGTTGCCTGCTAGGATGCATGGCAGACCGATCATGGGGATCACGCTTGACCTTCTCTCCATCCCTACCACAGCCCGGCTTTCTGCAGGCCATTGGGCTGCGCGACGTGAACAGCAGCACTACATCTGCTCAGCTGCTGAAGCAATGCTCTCATAATCGTTTGCGACTGTCCACAACGCTGCCCTTGCAGTGGGTGTCAGTCCATGGCCAGTGCACCGCTGTCACAAGGCATCCGACCTGTATTCTGGCCTGTAAGGCAATTTTGACGTTATATTCCCGTCAAGGAGCCAACATATTGCGATGCGGGGTGAGCAAAGGCCCGCCATGCACTGTATGCATGCAACGTGCTTATGTTCTGCATGCGTACCGCTGCGGTTCTCTGGTTTGCGTGTTCAACACGTAATCGCTCCACCCATGGCAGCTGCTACAAGACTGCCCGCACCATTTGCCTCTGTCAAAAGCTTGCCTACAATGCTTGATCGTAACGGCCCCGCCAAGCGCTGCCCTACCGCGCCGACTGGCGTTACAATTTAGACTTTATTCATTTGAAGCGGTGGGTGCCATGCTCGGGGTAAGATGCGTCTCCAAAATGCCCACCTCTGAGAGATTGGCAGCGCGCGAGGCGCTGCCGATAGTCCAGACACTAACCTGGATTATCTTCCTATCCCTGGGGGACCCACCGGCATGCTCCTTGTCCGCCTGCAAGCCCGCATACCACAACATGCACAATGAAAGTCCCGGAAGATTCTGCTTGCGCTTGTGACAACCATGTGTAATTGGGCGCTGGCTGTTGTCAACTACGGCATATGTCGCGTAGATGCGTGTGGGGTCGAGTAGTGCGACAGGCACAGCTGAGCTAGCCGGCTCAGCAACAGGGCACAGCGCCACTCGATGCCGGATGCATGGCAGTGCAGCGCATCATTCCAAAAGCAACTGTTTGGAGGTCAAGGCTTCTGCCTGATAGCCGCGTGACTGTGCACTTTCGCACTGCGTTTGAGGCGAGTGTGCCTGCCAGGGTGCGCGCCACACGCATGGGCCATGGCTCACAGCCCACATGCAGACGGCAGCATGCCAAGCGCATATGGTTCTCTCTTCTGAGGTGGATGTGTGTGTGCTGAGCACGAGTCGCAACGGGCTGGCGCCCAATACAAGCGGCCTTGCGATGTGGACGGATGTGGGCGCTCACACGTCCAGTGTGCACCAGTGCTGTCAGCGCGCCCCTGGCACCTTTGAATGATTGGGACCCTGATGCACTGACATTTCTTGCCTTCTTTTCTGCAGGGGCGCTCTTTGTGGCACATGTGCTTTGGGCACCAGCATGCCTGTATAGCATTGGATAGGTGGCAAGGCTGAATGTGACACTGAGAAGCAAACCCAAACCCATGCTCCCGTATGTAAGGCATGCCTGTATGCATGGATTGCACGCATTCGCAAAGTGTTGGCACATGAATAGGTCGACCCGCACCTCATCATATAATCAAGACCAACTGCTTTCCAGATGCCACCTCCCCATTCATGCATGATACAAGCCCATCCGGTGTGCATCCCTGACCAGGGACCTGCAAACTGACGAGCATTTGACTGGATCTTGCACACAGTTCGTGTTCAAGCCGCGCCAACCCCGCGGCACGGTGCCGACCCGCTGCAACACACGACTAGAAGGTTGCTGAGCGCTGCGTAGTCGCTGGGAAATGTACGCCACGTCGCAGTTGTCGAGGCCACTGTCTCAGCCCGCCTCACACTTGCTGAAACACCAGTTTTGTGCCCCTCTGGGCAGCAACAGCCTTTGCCAACAGCATAGGTTATTGGTTGTCCTGGCAGCAAAGAAGGGGTTCGGCAAGGAAAAGCCACAGCAGCAGCAGCAGCGGAGGAACGCCGATGAGGATGATGAGGCACCAAAGCGGCGCACCAAGAATCGGACGCTCAGACCTGTCATGACTGTGCGGCCCCAGGAGCAGCAGCCAGGCAGTCCGTTCCAGCAAATCCAGGTTCTGGAGGAGAACAAGGCTCAGGAGGCAGAGGACGAGGAGTTCAACAAGCGCTTATCTGCACTGAAGGCGGAAGCACGCACAGTCAGAGCCTCGGCCGCCAGCGCTTCTGCTGCAGGCTCGGACGCTTCTAGCTCGCCAGCGCCAGCTGCGTTTGATGTCAAGCCAGAAGACATCTATGCCAGCCCACCCACCCTGTCACAGACCTTCCTGTCAGGGATGAACGACGGTGTTTCGGACCCCAAGCTGCGTGAGGCCAACATAGGGCCGAGCCAAATTGGCCTCGGTGTGGGGGCGATTCTCTTCATCGCAGTCTTCCTCATAGTGTCTGGTGGTGACTATGCTTCCACCAAGCGCTACAAGGGCGTGGCGCCCGCACAGGCGCCTCCGGACCCGATTCAGGAGAAGATCCTGAAGGGCAAAGTTAGCGTGTATGAAGAACGCTACCAAGCCAACCCCAACGACGAGGAGGCCCTTGAGTCTCTTGCGGTTACCTATGCCAAGCTCTTTGAGTTTGACAAGTCAGCCAACCTGCTCGAGCAGCTCACGAAGAAACAGCCCGACAACTACGAGGCGTGGCGCTTGCTGGGCGAGACCAGCTTGCTCAGCCAGCAGTCCAAGCGGGCAGTGACTGCATACGAGAAGGCGACTGAGCTGCGTGCGGCTGCTAGCGGAAGTGCCGCTCCTGTATCTGCTGACCTGCAGCTCTACACAGGCCTGATTGATGCATACATCGCCAACTCCGACTTTGCCAAGGCGGTGTCCTACGTGAACAACCTCAAGGGCAAGGCGGCAGCAGCGGGTGTGACGAGTGTGGCAGCGGCAACAGCAACAGCAACAGCTGAGCCACCTTCCGCCGTTGAGCCTGCCATGGCTGTAGCAGGCGAGACCGTCAGCGCTGCAGCGCCAGCGGTGCCGGAGCCAGCTGCCACTGTACCGGAAGACGTGTCGGCCGCTGAGCCCGCCGCTGCCACGCAGGCGCCAGAGGCTGAGTCACCTGTTGCGTCAGAAACCGCATCAGCCTCCTCGGAGGTGGCCTCCGTCGCGCCTGTGATTGCAGGCCCCACACTGCAGGCACCAGACCTCACCAGCAGCAGCAGCAGCAGCAGCAGCAGCTCATCCACGTCATCCCAGTCCACCTCCCGCGGCATCCCCAGCCCCGCCGCTGAGTCAACTGCGTCCACCTCCTTCAGCGCTCCTCCTGCTGCGGTGGACAGCGTGTCCCTCGAGCTGTTGCTGGGCAAGGTGTTCAGCGCGTGGCGCGGCCACGACAACGACGCACTCGCCACGTACGAGCGCGCGATCGCCGCGGGGCCAGAGGACTTCCGGGGCTACCTCGCAAAGGGCCTCTTCCTGAAGGAGCGCGGCCGCAAGGCGGACGCCGACCGCATGTTCCTTCAGGCGCGCTTCTACGCGCCCACCAGCCGGCAGGCGTTCGTGCGCGCCGTGAGCGACAGCAACCCCGTGGTGGACCTGCCCTCAAACTGAGCGCTTAGAGGGCCTTCCGCGCTTGGTTCTGTACCAGCAGCCTGATCGTGTTTCAATCGTTTGGGGGTGGATGGGATTATGGATTTTATGGTGGGAACCTGTGAACCAGCTGGCTGCAGCCGACTAATGTGGTCAGAACCTGAAAATGCTGACGGTCATTTCAGCGCCACGCTCCTGGGGGCAGTACTATGGTAGGAGTGATGTTCGGGAACCCAGCTGGTCCAACTATGCTGTGATATGCATGTTGTATGAGCCCAACGGGGCTGGAGTGCTTGCCGTGCACGCTCTCTTTCTTGTGCACGCTTATGGGTCCTTCACGTCCTTACACACACATTCACGTGGACGCATGCACCATGACGCGTGCTTGGCTAGGTAGGCGATGCTTAGGTAGGTAGGTGACATATTTCCGCGACCGCTGGATGCTAGGTGCAATACGGCTGTGCGCAGAATCAACAGGGGTCTCAGAGTACTTCTTGCATTACATGAATGTGGCATGTGCTGTGCGTTATCACCTGTGCTGTGAGACTCAGGCACTCCCTGCGCATGCCATTCACTTGCATGATTTGTTACTATGGACAGGCCATACGGCACAGCCTGTGCCATGTGCTGCTATGTTGATTTGGGTCATGAGCGAGCCGTGCATTTGCTTGCCGCCCAGCACACTGTTGTGCCTTGGGGTCACCAGGCACAGTCTGCCGTACGTGCACCCATGCAAGTTGCTATGGACCTACACCGTGCAATCCGGTGCAGAACGGCACCGACGGCTGCAGACTTTTTGGGGAGCTCGGTGTCGCATGCTGACGCCCCGAGTGCATGACCCAATTTGCATACGCACAAACACACCAGCGCTGACCTGCAGCCCCCTCAGCTGATCCACTGCACTGCACCAGGCCGCTCCTGCCCAACCCTGGACCTGCACCTGAGCATGAGTAACGCTCAGACAAGGTTTGCTTGCAGGCATGAATGTGTGCTGTCCCTCGAATCATCTGTACAGCAGTCGACCTGCTCCGCTTGCATTCAGCGGGTGCATGCTGGATCGCCACCATGAAGCCAGCACGGCATCTTGACAAGTTCTGATGATGCTACAGTAGCATGCTAATGCTAGTGATGAATCAAATTCAGATCCATGGCGTTGCAGGCCACCAGTGAGTGATTGATCAGGACAGGCTAGTTTACATGGGGCATTTCGCTTCATGCCGAGGAAAGAAATCAAGAAAGCATGCACATCCCGCTGACAGCAATCAGTCAACACGGAATGGCCTGAGCTGCTGCATGCATTCAAATCCGTATACGCTGTATATAAACCACAATCAGCGACTAAGCACCTAAGGCCAGGCAGGCAGGTGAGGAGGGCTTCCCACCCACAAGGCTCAAACGACATTTTGCCCGTACACGGCATCCGCATGGCACATTACCCATCACATGCACCACGCAGGCGATGATACTGAGGTGCACTGAGGTGTTGGAAGTTCGAAAACGTGGTACACTGGTGCATGGTACATGTGCTGCTGTTGCAGTCATAGGAACAACCCAGACGGGTGTCACTGATCCGATGAATTGCTGGTATAGAATGCGCACATGTATGAAAGTGAGGTATCGGACTATTGGTACATGCAAGGGTGCTGGTGCAGCCTCCTGACACATTGAAGTGACATGCTGGCAATGCTCTTGGGCCAGGCAGGTCTGCTTGCAACCGCACTGACTGCCTCGGCTGATGCCGTCATCCCAGCTAGAGGCGACGGCATGCAGTGGCGGCCACAGCCAGGGCCCCTAACAGCCCCACACAGGCATGTGGCCGTAATGACCCCCAGGGCCTGTGGCCGGGGGCTTTTGCAGGTCACTCAATGCAGTCACTATGGCCGCAGGAGTCAATATGTCACAACTCACAAAGCCTGGTACTAGTGGTAGTTCTAGCACGGCCAGCATGGTCACAGTCAGTGTGTGGGCCCAGAGGCTGATGCATGCGAGTCGTGCCAATAGGCCTATATGAAATAGACAAGCAAGCCTCACGCATGGTTTCTTTCCCGCGCCTCAACGCAAGGCATCACCGATAACTTCATGATCAGCTGGTCAGGTGTGACCTGGCAGCCGCTGCGGTTGCTGCTGGCATGGAGCCGCCCCCTCCTCAAATGACTTTGGCCTCGTTGCGAAGCCGCTGCACCAGCTCCGCCGCGGACGCCACCTTGACACCTGCATGGCGCACACATGTGTGTGAGTTAAGAGTTAATCGCTTCCCGTGGGGGGCCATGCTGTGTGCTTCCCATGCAGCATGTGTGTGCGTGTGTGCAGGCCACGCACCGACAGCAGAGGCTCACGGCAGGCAGCGCGCCCCACTCAAGCGTGGGTTGATGGCAAGACCATTCAGGGGGGCTAGCTGAGTGCGTTGCATGGAGGGAGTGCGCAGGGCGCCTGCGTGCTCAGCTGCTGCATCCATGCATGCTGGCAGCTCACAGGGCAGGCATGTTGCCGAGCTCAATTACGGTAATCAATCGCCACGCGTCAGCGTGTTCCGCGACGCTGTGCTGTCCATCCACACTGACCCTCCCTTCCCCCATCCCCACAGCTCTGTTCCGCTTGACGATCGTCCCAGCAATGACTGGCAAGGGCTCTGATGCGACGCTCGATGGCCACAGAGCCTCTCAACTATACAGGGTGCCACAAATACCGGTGGTGATGTACCGTCTGTACTGCCACCGCGCTGCCAGCCTGCAGTAGCCCCTGGCGCTCAGCTCTGCTGTACTGCGGCCAGGCGCACTGCAATCTGCCCCAGGAGTAAAAACGCACGGTCAAAACCTAAACCTACAATAAATTTAAACCAGTCCAAATCTCTGCTCATGCAGGGCACGACCCCATGTTCAGGTACAGTGCCGCTACTGGTACCGTATTTGTAGCACCACTTGCCTGATTTGCGCTTTGGCGGCTCGTCCACCCGCGTGGTGGTGAGCTGCGGGGCCAGCAGCACGGCGCCACCCGCCAACCCCTCCATCAGCTGCTCCGGCTTCAGCACCTCGATGGCCTTCTTCTTGGCCCGCATGGTCGCCGGCAGCGTCACAAACCTGCTTGCACGGCCCAGGCGCCCACCAGTAAGAGACCACAGCCAACACCGCATCGCATGTTGCACATGGGTACATTACGTACATGGGGCATAAGCCTCAACACATAGATGCCAATATGCCATGCTCACGAGGGTGCGTTAGACAGCGGTCGTGCATGTTACGCCATGCAGGATTGCACAAGCGTCTGGACTCCGGACCCAATGCAAGGCTGCTCCTATCATACACCACCAGTTCGCCGCGTCGCTCTATCGCAGAATGCACCGCTCACAGGGCTGTCAGGGCGTGCCTCTTCCCTCGGCTGGTGTGCGTCCTGACTCCCAAGCTCCGGCAGACAGCGTATGCAGCGTGTGCAGCGTGTGCATCGCACCTGGGTGTGTTGAGGCGGAGGTCCGCTGTGATTACCGCGGGCAGGCGCAGCTGCAGCACCTCCACACCGCCGTCCACCTCACGTGACACCGTCACCTCCCCGGGCCCTCCCTGCTGCTGCTGCTGCTGCTGGTCTTGCTGGGCCTTCT
The DNA here is from genome assembly GCA_001662385.1 of Chlamydomonas asymmetrica. Classification (NCBI taxonomy): domain Eukaryota; kingdom Viridiplantae; phylum Chlorophyta; class Chlorophyceae; order Chlamydomonadales; family Chlamydomonadaceae; genus Chlamydomonas; species Chlamydomonas asymmetrica. The sequence goes on from BDDA01000844.1 coordinate 46,504, forward strand.
GCACCTCCAGCTTGGAGGCAAACGTGGCTTGCGGCCAGCCCAACAGCCCCGCAAGCATTTGGCCCTGCAAGGGGTCACGGGCCATGCGGATGAGCAGGTTAGGGCGTGCGGGAGGGAGGCGAGGGCTGTACGATGACAACGCTGATGACCATGACGGAAGACGAATGCATCCTGCATGCCAAGCAACGCCTGACTGGCACAAACAGGCTTCAGATGTATGTGCGCATGCGTGTGGGGTTGCATGCAGCCATGGAATCAAGCATGTGAATGTGCATTGCCAGTATTGATTGCATTGGATCGACGAACACCAGCTGTAGCACTGACTCGGACGGGACCCTGCTTTTGCCTCGGGCCTGAGCTCGGCATGACGCGGTGCTGTTGGCATCAGCGGTGTGTGGGCAGCACACCGTCTGGTTGCAGTCATCGTCGATTGCCTGCTTGCCCAGCAGCACCATGGAGGGCTTCTCGCGTGCCACCACTGCTGCGAGCGCATACGCCACGCCCAGCGGCTGCAACTCGGTGCCTTCCGGTACGGGAATGTGCAACGCGCGGTCCGCACCCAGTGCCAAGGCTGTGCGAAGAGTGTCCTGTCCCGGCAAAGTGCAGTAGTGTGTGCTGATATTGAAGGACTGGTTATGTCACAAGTGCAGTGCAAAACACTTTCTTTTTTGTTCAAACGAGATGCGTCAAGGCGCACAGTCAGCGTTACCTGGAAATGCTGGGGCCCAAGCGACACTGCAAGGACCTCCTTTGCTATTCCCCTCTCCTTAAGTCGCACCGCCTCCTGCTCCCCAGTAGGTGTATCAGTATTTCATGCTGGTTCAGGCACACACAGAAGAGCGCAGCAGTGCGTGAAAACACCCAAAGCAAGCACCGTGTGGTGCACACAGCGCATACCTCAAGAGCTATTTCACAGAACGGGTTCATGGACATTTTGGGTAGGAGAGCCTCCACACCGCTCTGCAAGTTTGCCATCAACCGTTACGACAGTACAGATCCTTGTCCACCAAAAGGGCATAACAGGAGGTGCAAAAGCACAAGTGAAATACTTCACCATATTCTACCTTGTCCGCCTTGACACGCACAGGCACCGCATAGTCAATTGTCCGTTTGATGGCCACCAAAAGCTTCATCGTAGGCTATGAACAGCACTGGGCCGGTACAAACGGCCAGAGCAGCGGACTATGTTGGTAATTGGACCTCCTGCGCAGTGGTATGCCCGTCTTATGTGCTGTCTTGTCGAGCTGCACACTTCAACGCTCCGGAACCGCTGCGATACGCATCGCAGGTACTGAATGCTGCAAGCTCTCGAAGAAACAATCAAGTCTTGTAAATCCATGAGATGGCGTGCCAACAACATGGATGACCCATTTGATTCATGGTGCTATTTGCTGACCCCACTTTCTCACACGCCCTCTGCATCCGATCGTCGGCACACGACATGCATGCAGCGCACCAAGGCACTTGACGAGAGTTTAACTTCAGCTCATGCATATCTTGAAACTCACTACATGGATGAGGCGATGACAAGCCCACACGGACTTCACGCCACCCTATGCATGTGCCAGGCAGCGCTGCTGCCGGCTCAGCCAGCGCAGCCGCAAATGGCAGCAGCTCAGACCCTGATGTTGCAGGCAGGTCTGCGAGACGCTAGCCGGAGGTGGCGGGTACAGGTGGCAGAGGAGTCAACGCACAGGCGCACACTTACAGCGACCGTTCAGTGATGCGTCACTCCGTCAACGTGGCAAACCCCTAACCCCTTGCCCTCCAACCCATAAACCCCAACATTACCCCCTTTCAATGATGCATCACTCAGTCAATTTGGTAAACCCCTAACCCCTTAAGCGTGACCTCCTTGCCCGGTCAGGGGGTCATAACCTAGTGATTGTTGTACATGCAAAATTGTTTCGTGCATCTGCACGATGCTAAGGTCGCGACCTACGTGATTCGAACACGTGCGGGGAAACCCCAATGCCTTAGCAGGGCACCGCCTTAACCACTCGGCCAAAGTCGCCTGCTACCAGGAAGCATCCTGGATTGGGAAGTTGCCAAAATAGCGTCGTTTATAGCTATATAAACTATGCTATAGGTATTGTCGGATATACCGGATCAGATCTGGCTTGATCTCCTGGGGTTCTTCTGCGTTCCTTCCTTTCACTATGGCCGGGCAGGCCCCAGCTTGCCTGCGCCTAGATTCCTCACGATTTGCTGATCCCTCCGACGCGTTTCGC
>BDDA01000845.1:4853-43121 GCA_001662385.1 Chlamydomonas asymmetrica
AGCTAGGAGCCCCTGCTGCTGGTGGGCTACCGAAAGCAGACTGTGAGGAACAACTCGTCGCGCAGTGTTCGGACAGCAGGCACAAGTGGTGCCTGCCTCTTGTACCTGGTACATGACCAACTGCTTGCTTTTGCCTACTTTGTTGTTCTCTTCACGTCCAGGGTATCTTGTTGCTGCATTGTTCACGGTGCACCCGCCAGCAACCGTGCTATTATGCCAAACTGGCTGTACTGTACTGAACCAGGCACTTGTGTGGGTTGAAGCGGGTACGGCTAACCTGGTACGCGAATAGCCGTGGCAGAGAGCCTGGGCAAGGGCGGCATAGCAAAAGCTCCAGGAGCGCAGGACCAGAGGAGGGCAAGACTAGAACACAGCACGTAGAAAATGCCAATGCTTGCAAGCACAGTTTAAGCTGCTATCCTCAGAAGTTCATGGTTCCTGGAAGCAGATAGCTGCCCCCGTTCAGGCGCTAATTCACGGTCGAGCAGACCTGGAGCAGACTGCTGACTGGCTGGACTTCGATGTCGTGTTGACGCAATCACCTTGCAGTTTGAAGCCAAGTTAGCTGAGATAGGATAGAAGGGGTTTTCCTTTGAGTCACCCCACCGCAGCATGGGGCATGTGCCACACGGGTCTGCCAGGGTGATGAGCGGCAGTAGCGCAACTTGTCCGCCTGGAGCACCAGGAGTTGGTCATGCATGATTCGGTCTCTCACATACCACTACCAGGCTATTTGCGCACTTCATCTGGGGTTGTATGTCCACACTGTTGCACTGAGAACGTGGCAACGTGCCAACGAGTGAAGCACACATCGCAAAAAAGTATAAAGCAAGCAGCCAGGACGAGGCAATCCGTGCACACCTACCTGCAGCGGACTGCCTGACCACTGCATTCCACCGTTATGTTGGTGACGCTTGTATTGTGGGTGGACACTTGTTCACAGGTTAGCCTGCCAGCATGTACTTGCAACATTTTTCAGCCCAATAGCTGGGAACCCAGGCCGAACGCACTGGGTGCCACTCCGTAGCCGGCACATATGGCTAGTGTGTTCCCAACTCAAGCAAGCACGATGAAGTCGAAAAAGTTTGTTTCAACGTGTCGTGTTCGCAACAGATTCGTACTCCGAAACCAGCCTTCTCCAACTGGTCCAATCACATGTACGGTGCACGCAGTACAGATTTGTGGACGCAGGAACTTAACAGCCTGCGATCATCACTGGCTCACCTACCCTGCAGGGGCAGGCAGAAGAAACAGCGGCAGCCGGCGCGTGGGCCTGCCCACCCGCGGGCCTTTGCATCATCACATTTACGAACACTTCCTGCAGGGACCCTCAGGAAGTGCTCTTGGTTTACAATGTGCCTCCTTGCTAATGGTAGAGGTAAGCGATACAACAGGAATGCATATGGAAATGCTGAGGAGTCGGGACTGTAGCACATGAAGCAGTGAGTACTTGGAAGCACCTGCAGACCTGTATGCATGGCAGCTTGGGTGGACGGTCATGAATGCACATGCACATGTCATTACATGCGAGTATGTGACAAAGCATGCAGACGTTGCCGGGTAGATGGCAAGCAAGAGACGCTCAAGAGATGCACAGCAAGATGCACAGCACTAACGCAGTAAAGGACCGACGTTCACCTGCTGCTCGCCAGCCGCCAGCGCAGACGGCAGCGCCATCAGGAGCGCTAAGGGGCAACCTGCAAGCAAGGACTTGGCCACACAATGTCTGCTGTGTCTGATGCGTATGCGGCCGACGGCCCAGTCGAGAAGGGCAGGGCTGGGCCGACAGAGGGAGCATGCGAGGCACAAGTGAGGTGCAGTAATGTGAGAAGCTGTCCTGCTGTCCAGGCCTGGAGGGGCGCGTATGGGCGCCAGGTTTTCCAGGTAGGGGAGTGCGTTGTTTTCACAGTGCATGCACAGAGCAATCGCCGGGGGGGGGACCGCATGATGCTCTCCATCTGAGAGCTTACCCGTGACACATGATATGTTCTCCGGATGCCTTGTATGTGTAGGTGTGGGAATTTGCGGGCCGGTCGGGTGCGCAAGGTGATGCTGTTTACATGTAACCAGGTTGGCGGTCGCACAGGGGCACTATGCAGTTCCTTGCTCTTGTCCGCATGCCACGTATCCAACGATTACAAGTTGGCGGTTGCCTCAATGGCAAGGGGGTTCACAGCATGTCAGGTGCCCTACAGATGCAACCTGCATTGCTGTAAAGAGCTTGATAGCAGCCTGCAGGTTGTTTGCGGATCACTCACGATGCGGTCAGCAGCCTTCCTGCGCGTGCTGCCCCTGCTGCACCGCAGCTGCGTTGACAGTGCAAGTACGGTCTGCAGCCCCCTCGCTTCAGCTGGCTACTTCTGCTGGAGGCACTACAGCAACGGAAAGCAAACAACGGCTGCTGAGCTTACGCGTCTCATAGCTTATCTCGACAGGTTCGTGTTTGGTGCCTGCTCGTATTCTGCCCGCCTGCCTGGCCATGACGCCCGTCGCCCGGTTTTTCACAGGGTGTCGCTGGCCATATGTTGAAAATAACCACCATGCTCACACTATTTGCAGGCACGAGGAGCTTCATAAGGCCGAGCTGAACGCCAACAAGCAAAAGTTCTATCGTGACACACCCGAGGCGTGGCTCGGGGACTTGCACATTCGGCAAGCATTCACAGACGGCAAGCTATACCTTGTGCAAGGTTTTGATCAGCAAACCGGCCGCGGCAGAACAGGCTGGCCGGAGTGGGTGGAGTGAGTATCCACGCTCTTGCTACCGTTGGTTTGTTCCTGTCAGCGGCTTGCCACGGGGCCTCGTGGTCTTTGCAGCGTATGACAACGTATGAGCCTTATTTAAGCAGTTGTGATGTTGCTCCGTTGGCAGGCCTGGCACATATGTGCGCCTAGAGCGTGTCTCTCACGCAGAGGATGCGGTCGAAGGCCGTATCGACGCAGTCCACCACAACACGCTCGTCATCGCGTTGTACGATCCGAAGTGCCCATACCAACCTGGTGACAATATCAGGTGACTTCTTGGGGGCGTCTGCCTCTCAGCCACACCCTTTTGAAAAGCACATTCGTGTCCTCACCGCCTGCTTTGACAGCCTGGTTCGTGCTCGGTGCCGAGTTGTCAGTTCGGAGCCAACCCACCACGGTTATCCGCACTGTGCCACATGCGTCTGACATAATAATTCTACCCCCAACCCACACTGCCCACATACAGGCTCCGTCAGGAGTTTGATGCCATCACATATGAACGCCAGGCTAGTGCACTGGGCGCTTTGATGTGCAATGGCCAGGGCATGGCCGCTTTCAACTTCAGCTCAGAGATCGAGAAGAGCGTCAAGCTTCTAAAGCTTCCTAAAGGCTACATTGGTGGGTTCCCATTACCCCATGCTCACAACATGCAGGGGCATTGCAAGCATCTGCATGGATACCTGTGGGGCGTGCATTCCGGCCACCGATGCCCCGCCAGTGACATCGCGTCACACTAGCAGTTTCGTTCCTGAATGCATCCTCTTCAATTCACATGCGGCCAGCCTGCTCAGCGTGAACTGTGCACGCCAGTTGGTTTCCTCTTCGTTCCTTCAGTTTATGTTTTTCCATGATGTTCCCGGGTACAGATCAGGCCTGATTGCAGACAAGGTTGCAGCATGCATACATGGGCAGCCTCAAATTGGGCTGTGGGTGTGACATCAACACGCAGGCACGGACCTCAGGCGCGTGCTCATAGCGCCAGACCCCACGGCCGCCATACAGCGCCTGGGGGCTTCCTTTGTGGAGCAAGCCTGCCGCGTCCCGCCCGGCCAGCTGCGTGCGTATATGGATGACATCAGCCGTGGCGACGCCTCACCCTCGCCCTCGCCCCCGACGGCAATGGCAGCAGCATCGACTGCAGCGGCGAGCGACGGCTCTCGCAGCAGGCTGAACGGCACCGCATCCGGCAGCGCTGGTGGGGTGCAGGCCGGAGGTAGCGGCGGCGGCGGTGGTGGTGGTGTCAGTCGCCATGACGACGCCGCTGACTCCTCCTCGCCCTCATTATCCTTGCCCTCTGATGACGGTATTGGCGTTAGTGCCGCGGCTGCGGCGCGACGTGCAGTACCGCTGAACGAGGGCCAGCGCGAGGCTATCATGCATGCTGTGAGGTCTCCGTTCGCGCTGATCCAAGGACCGCCGGGAACAGGTGGGAGCACGCACTTTGTCCAATGCCTACTGTATACACAATCCGTGCCACTTGCCAAGCGTGACGCGCCCAATACTCATAGCCTGTGTCTCTGAAGCGTGAAACTACCATGCGTGTCAGTGCAAGCATGCACGCTCAGGGGCTGTGCATCCGCACATCTTACTGCCAGCAGGATATGGTCATGGCGCTGCGCATGCACACGCTAACAATTTAACATCACGAGTCAGCATGTCAAGCTATCTTGCTCGTGCCACTGGGCTCATGCAGGCAAGACGAACATGCTGGTGGCGTTGGTGATCCTGCTCAAGCGCAAGATGGGGCTGTCGTGTGAGTACCGTGCTCGCACGCTTTTGTGTATGTATGTGTCAGAACGAGCACCCAAGGGGCCATGCAGTGCGATTTCTGCGTAGCGTGCGTGTGTGCAGTAAGGTGATGAAGTGAATGTGGTGGGGAAATGAAACATGCACTCCCAGATAGCCAGTCCAGTATAAGCAGCAGCATTGTGCGTTGCACATCGTGATGTCTTGAATGCTAACACCCTGCCGATGTCTCAGGGAAGAGGCCCCTGTGCGCCCATGCAGCGTGATTCCCGTGGAGCCGTGCAGTGTGCACATGCGCAAGGACAAAGACAGCACTTGTGGATGGGTGCCAGGTCCAGTGCTGCTGCTGATGTTTGGGAGGTTTCGCCCCATACGTATCAATGGCCCCCGCAGGTCCATCAACACACTCCTGGCGTGTTTGTTGGCAATGGTGCTGTTGTGCTTTTGCAGGCCCTCTGCTGGTGGTGGCGCAATCCAACACTGCAGCAGGTGCAAACCATAGCAAAACTGTCTTTTCTTGCGCCTAGGTTGGTGAGCCTCGCCTGGGCCACCGTTCACCCCTGTAAAATGCTGAGAAACCGCCGGGTGGGTGGTTGGGTGGGTGGTCCGAGGCCACCAGCTGGTGAAAAACCGCGTCCGGTCTGACAATAACTGCCCTGGCCCCCCTCCCCCCCTTCTGTTATCTGTTGGACACGTATCGATGACGCAATCATGCCGTACGAGCATCGGGGTGCTGTCTGTTTGCCTGAGGACTTGTTATTATGCACAGCTATGTCATGCAGCCCTATGTGCTGTCCTAGCCGTGCATGGCTGGTCAATGGGCTTGGTCACAAGAACCCTTAGCGCCTGAGAGGCATGGCTGTATGATCATGCAGACAACCTGTTGGAGCGCTTCCTGAGTGTCGGCCTCAACGCAACACGCGTGGGTCAACCTTGCAACGTCAACCCAGACCTACGGCACGCCACGCTGGAGTACAAGGTGGGGCGGTGTGCAGTGGGGTGATGGATGATGCCGTAGACCTGATTGTGTCAGATGATGGGATGAACGCCACCCTGTTTAGGGTCATGCGGGGTGCCAGCTGGGGTGCCATGTGACGGCATTTAGGCAAGTGCGTTCGTTTGCATGCGCGCATGATGGACGCACCTCCGGCATGCAACGTTCACTGCGCGTTGCTTACCGCGTTGCTATACCACATGGAGCTGTGCAAAACCCCTTCCCTGGCCCGTAATACATACAGTGACATGCAGCATGCTGCGTGGTGATTGATGGTGGCATGCAGGGTGCAGCGGACAGCAGCACCAAGCTGCTGGATGAGCAGGAGGAGAGCATCAAAGCGACCCGCCGCAGACTGGAGGTGTGTGCGGCGCGCTTGCACACGGTGCTTAACAACGCTGCTGCTCCATGCTTCCTCTCATCGTGCCCGCTTGAGTTGCAACGCATCATGCACTCCTTTGAATGCATGCACGCAAGGGTGTGACAGCACTTCAGCAGGGCTAAGTGGCACTGCGTGCGGAGGAAGCGTGACTTGCATTTCCAAAGGCGGGGTGGGCCATTAGCCCGAACACCGCCTAAATATACAACGGGTTGTTTGTTTTGTTCTGGTGTGGTGCATATGGACAGGCCTCAGACAGTTATGGCAGCGGGGACAACTTGTCGCTGGGAGTGCAGGCGAATCGTGAGGAGCTCCTAGACCTGGAGCAGCAGCTGCGGCAGGTGGAGCCGCACCGGCAAAAAGTCTTAAGGGAGATCCTCAAAGGTCAGGATGGTATCAGTATCCGGCGAGCGGACACGCCCCTTGTCGCAACGTGTTACTGCAGCAGCTCTTGCATTATATTCCCCTCACTGAAGTTGATGGCTTGGTTGTTGCAGCAGGGGGCACCATGCAGTGTGCATGAGGCAGTGCGGATCGGAGGGCGGTGGAGGGGTCACCGCCGCTGCTGCTGCTCAGCGCCTTGCACAGCCGCTTCACTAACTGGCAATGGTGCCACTGATGATGTTGATACCGGTAATGGATTCATGGCCGATGCGATGATGGTCGTGGCGATGGCGGCGAAGACATTCCATGTGCATGCTGAGCGATGCCGCCATGCATGCCGCCATGCATGCCGCCATGCATGCAGGCTCGGATGTCGTGGTGGCGACCGTGTCTGGCGCAGGCAGCAACGAAATGCAGGACCTGAGCTACCCTGTGGCCATCATGGACGAGGCCAGCCAGTGCAGCGTGCTGGAGGCGCTCGTGCCGATTGTGCGGGGCGCCAAACAGGTGTGCACGCATGTACAGTGGTGATGATTTCGCCAGTGTCACACTGATACCGCGGTTGAGCTGACTGAGTGTTGGGTCACCTGTGGAGCAAGGGACTGCAAATGCGCCATAGACGGCAAAAGGTTTGGCTTTTTCAGACAGGTTTTAAGCTGTTGTGATTGATGTTGGCCATGGTCATGTCTGCTGGTTGCGGCTGCCAGGTCATCATGGTGGGCGATCAGCAGCAGCTGGGCTGCCTCTTCCACAGCACTGAGGGCCACGAGCAGTACCGTGGCGTGCGAAAGCTGCTGCTGGAAAACGTGCAGGGGGCACGCAAGGGCAGCAGGGGCAGCGGCAGCGCCAGTGGCGATGACCCGGGTGTGCTGGAAGTGCCGGTAACGCTCGTCGCGTCGTCTCTATTCGAGATGCTGTTGCTGAAGGGGCTGCCGTGCATGCAGCTCAAGACGCAGTACCGCATGCATCCTGGGCTGGCAGGCATTGCCTCGCGCCTCTTCTACCATAACAACTTGGTGAGTTGTAAGACATAGCGAGGGCATCACATGCGGATGCTTGTGGATCATGTCGGATTTGCCAATTCCGATCCCAACAACAGCTTTTGCCGAATAGGCGCATAGCGAGTTGCATGGCTTAGTGGTCAACAGTCAGTGCTTGTGGTTGGCGTCCAGCACTTATCCTGTCGTGCGCATCTGCGATTGTGCAGGCTGATTTGAGACGCTGATGCTGTTGCACTGCTGGCTGCTGCTGACGCCGCACCGTGCTTGGTCGCTGCACGCAGGAGAGCGGGGTCGCGGCGTCGGCTCGTGCCTGCAAGGTGCCTGAGCTGCTGCCTGAGCAGGACATGCCGGTCATATTCATACAGGTCAGGTGTGGGACTGGGCAGGGACACCTACATCGAGGATTTGCAAATGACCTGCAAACCTACCTAACTCCTAGTCAGCTAGGAGGCGGGAGTGGGCAAGTGTGGATGGATTGGCAGATCGTGGGCTGGGATGCATGCAGGCAACGGGAACAGCGGGTGGCTCAGTGCGGTGCTTGTGGGCGAGGATGTGGTTTGCGCTAGTTGCGCACACATTTGAGTGGTGTTCACAGCGCAGGTGCGGGTGTGCATGGCACAGGGGGGGTTCAGGCCACATGTGTTGACTGGACAGGCTGGGCTGGCCTTTGGGTTACGGGAGTCAGCCGGGCCAATTATGCCATGGTCTGTGCAGAGTCTTTGTGATGAGTTGCCGCACCGCCTGTTGCTGTTCCAGTGCTGCAATCTCTCGGTCACTTTGGGCCTCAAGAGGTGGTCCCGGCTGGAAATGCAGTCGTCTTAGGGACTGAGCACTGAACACTGGACACTGCGATATGTCATGTGCCAGTGCCATGTGGCCAGCGTATGAAGGATTGATTGAATTTACTAACTTGGAGTCTGACACGATCAGGCAATGATATGTTACACGGGGAGATATAGCCTGTAGCTCACCCCACACCAAACAAGCCACCAGAGACTTAACTTAATTCAGGCAACACAGCAAGAACTCAGTGTAGACAAGGAACCACGTCGAGACGCAGCTCAAGTGTACTGAGCCATTGGAAGGCACTCAGAGCTGAGACGGTTGACACAAAGGTCACCATACGTTTGTTAAACCGATCAACGCCACAAAAGTGCGCAGGCGCGCAGGCTCTGCTATCATCATTAGCTCGCCAGTAGCTAGATACTCAGCTATGACGAATTCTGCCATATGCACAATAGCAACGCAGCAGACAAACAGACTTGTGTAGAGGCAGCACCAGCACCACCAACCAGAGAGACACGCAACACCATGAGTCATGTGCCGAGCGTATGCGTGCCTTCCTCTGCTGGTTGTGGTGCAGACGAGGTCCGGGGAGGGCCGAAAGCTCGGCAGCACCAGCACCACCAACCGGGGCCAGCTGGAGCTGCTGCCAGACCTGCTGCGCTACCTGTACAAAAAGGCAAGGAACGCCGCATGCAGGATGCGACACCTGCATGCATGCAGCAGGTTGCGCTGGAGCACAGCTACAGCCAACCCGGACCCTGCTGGCTGAGCTGTGGTGCTGGGCTTGATGGCCGGCACTCAGTGCCTGCAGGTGCCGGGTGGGAGGGCATCATCACATCATGCAATCAATGTTAGCAAATGTGGTTGGGCGTGTGGTTGAGCGAGAGCACGTGCTGGTGTGATTGGTTGACTAAATTGACATGCTGGTGTGCATGGTGTGCTTGCGCGTGCATGCGCATGTGCATGCAGGGCTACTGTTCAGCGGATGTCGGCATCATCGTACCGTATGTGGACATGGTAAGCACATTTCAGAGCAGCTTGAGGGAAACAGGCCATGATGCTGCAGGGCAAACAGCAAGGGCTCAGGGCTAAGGTTCATCTTGAGGGAGACGATTGGGGCAAGCTCAAACTCACAAAAGGAAGGTTCAAGCACTGCGCTTACACGTATCCACGTTAATTACTTCACATCATCGGCTGGACATGCTCCAGCCTTGGTGGCATGTGTGCTGCAGCCGCCCCATCGATGCATGCCGCAATTGAGCAGATGCAGCAGGGATATGAAGGACATGGGCGCATGATGAACGCAATGATTGACTTGACATCCGATGGCGGCGCAGGCCATCGGGGTACGGCTTGTCATTTATCGTGTGGTGCGCTGTGCAGCGCGCATGGTACACAGAGGGGTGTGCAGTGCATGAAGAGATGCTCCCTTTGCACCCTCTTGACCATACACTAACAGACTGGCGCGGTGACCGCTAATGCGCGTGTTTGTGATGCTGCATGTGGTTCGCACGCAGCGCGACGATGCAGTGCGCCTGCTCAACAATGCGCAGTTAGATGATACGCATGTGGCAAGCGCGTCCTTGGCGGACACAGCCGCTGCCCTTGCCAGGACAGCATGGGGCCCGTTGGACCAGGCAGGGCAAGATGGAGGTCAAGATAGTGAGCAGTACAAGGGGGATGGTGGCATCCCAGAGATCAAGACGGTGGATGCGTATCAAGGGAGGGAGAAGGAGGTCATCATCTACCTCACCGGACGCTCCAACGTCTATGGTGAGCTTGAGTTGTACCACAACACATTGAAGTAGCACATCATGTTGGTCACTTGGTCCGCACCTGCTAGCCATATTCAGGTGCAGGCTCTATCCCTGCGCGTACGCATACGCACACTGCGCGGCCCCACGTGCGGGAATCACACTGCCTAGCCCCACGATCGCGCCTTGCTGACACCTGCTGGTGTACCCATATGACCTGGTCCGTCCGCCTGCCACCTGCTTGGGCCTGCCAGCCCGTAATTGAAGCGTTTGATTGGGGGCATGTTGAAGCATATGCTGCTGCTTACACTTCAGGTGACCTTGGCTTCCTCAAGGACACGCGCCGCTTGAACGTCTCCATCACCCGCGCAAAGTAGGTCAAGTACAAGCGTGCACCCGCCTTCCACAGCACTTCGCTTCTATGCCTGCGTGTCCAACACTTCATCTGTTGTGTCCCCTCCTGCGATTTGGGTGTCCACTGCCTCTGACTCTGGGTGACCCTTAATGCCGTGCAAGATTCCACATAATGTTAAGTGATTTCACATCATGCGAAGGTACTGAAACTGACATAATTGCTGACGCACACTGTCGTGCACTGTCATGCACTGTCGTGTCCACCCAGGGAGCTACTGATCATAGTGGGAGACCCGCGCACGCTCGGCCGGCGCAGCGCCAGCAACCTGGCCTGGCCGGACCTCCTCGACATCATCGCCCCCTGCATTGTGCCTGCCAAGACGTTCATGGCGAGGCTGAGCATGCAGCTGGGCCGCGAGCGCCCAGGTCACGCCGCCGCTAGCGCAGCCTCGCATGCCTCGGTTCATGCGGCGGAGAAAGCTGGTGCCAGGGGGCGGTTCAAGCACAAGCACCACAAGGTGATGGAGTGGGAGACGGAAGGGAGTTGGAGGTCTGCAGGCCGCGGCAGCAAGAGCTCCCATTCACACCGGGCCACTATATCGCTGCCCCCAAAGTCAGCAAAACGGGGTGCCGCATTGGCCGCGTCGGGCGTTCCGGATCGGGCGTCGGCAGCAGCAGGCAAGGAGGGTGGCAGCGGAAAGCATGTCGGGGCTGTGCAGCTTGCAGGCGAAGCAGTGCGGCTGCAGCAGGCGGCGGGTAGGCGGCAGGCGCCAGGGCCCGGACCGACCGCCGCCAAGGCTCAGCCGTCGGCGCTGCGTGTCGGCTTCTTCCGAAATGGCGTTGGCGATGGCGGCAGTGGCGATGAGCCGGCCGCACCCTCTGCGCGCCACCGCACAAGGCACCCTGGGCCAACACACCCTGTCAGGCTGCCGCCAGCACCACCAGCAGAGCCACACATGCAGGGGACAGCACACCTGGCGCCATCGGGCGGGTGGCAGCAGCCGTCGCATGGGCAAGGCCGGGCAGGCGGCGCGCCGATGGACACCGCTACAGGCGCCGAGGAGGTGCAATCTCAGCAGGTGGCAGCTGGCGCGGCCTTGTCTTTGTCGCAGGTGCTAGCAGCGAACTCCCGGCCAGCGCCGCCAAGCGGTGCACATGGTCGCAGTGCTCCTGCTACTAGAGGCGGCACCAGCGGGTGCAGCGTGGGAAGGCAGAGACGCGTTGGCGAGGATGTGCGCGTGAGAGCAGGTGCAACGGCGTCGGCGGGCCCTGCCAACACATCTGCGCTTGGGGAGGCGCTGCGGAGAGGGTCGCGGTCAGCACCGCAGCCCGGCGGGCCGACGGACCCAGCCGGCACCGTCAGCAGCGTTGCCTTGGAAGTTTCTGCGGCAGTCGAGGACTACCAGCTTATGCGGCAGGCACCTCCCCAGGGTGGAACACATGGTGGCCAAAGCCGACCAGTGCATGATGCCGACCAGGCCGAGGGCCTGAGCAAAGACCCCGCCATCAAGCAGCCTGGCAGTCCAGGCGGTAAGATGACCAGCAATTAAGGGGTTGCTGCGTTCCATGATGCCGCGGCATTATTGCTGTTAGGGTGCCAATTTAGCGTGCTAGAGGTCTGCCCTCTGCCCTCTGCCATGAGCGGTTCGGGGTCAGAAACGTTGATGCGGAGGTGTGTGCGCGGTTGCTGGGTAGGTGATTTATGCCTGTCACAGAGCGGACGGCAGATAGCGCTTGCAGGATCCAGTCAATCAACGCACGCCAATCGCCCAATCATAAATCCAGCCGAACTCAACCATTACAAACCGTGTTGCAATCTCACTCAGCGAACACAACCACGCCCCATACCATGAGTTTACACTCGTGGTGCAACCCGAGAAAGGGAGCACGGTTCCGGCGCTAGTGCAGAACTCCAGGAAGCAAACCTCTGAGCGCATGCAGGTCGCAGATGGCGCCGTAGGCCGCACAAGGCGGTGGACCGCGGAGCCTTTTACCCCGTGCATCGCGCCATGCTGAGCTCTTGTTTGCCCTGCATTGCACACTGTGGCGCGCTAGGTTTGCATTGTTAACTCGAGGTAGACCGCTGCCTCACGATCACTGTGCAAGGCCACGGCATTACATCGCTGCTCATCCAGCAGGCTTGGATCACTGGCAAGGCATGCCCATGCCTGTTTCCCCTGATGCGCAAGCCGTGGCCGCGCAGCGAAGCACCCACGAACGAGTGCTATTGGGCATTGTTCCCTTGTATCTCAAGTCCCATTACGTTGGTGTACTGATCCACAATTGCAAAGTACTTGAACAAGATGGGCTTCTGGCATTTACATCATGCGTCTGCTTTTCACATACCGTACATTCTTATGTGGTTGGCGTAGAAGCTCGAAGCTGTTAACCACAGTTGGTACTTACTGTAGCACTTCGCAATCAGGCGACGGACACTGATCGAATCGGTGGGCGTTGTGGTGGATGCGATCCTGGCATTCATGCGTTGACGTACCACTCCTGTGCCCTGCGCAGAGACGTGCCTAGCCAATTTATAGAGCAGATCCTGTGCAGCCCGTTGCAGGCCGTTGCATCTCATGCGACGACCGGTGATTGGTGTGTCGCTCACCAGGCACCTGCGACGTTCAAACCTGCCAACGGGAGTCAGACGAACTGCGCATGCGATGGAATGTTTACTGCTGGGCATGCCCCCCCGGGACTCTCCTGATTTCGTTGTGCGTTTGGGACACGATTGCAGCTTCACATTATGCACTCACCCTGTAAACAGCAGCTGCTACCGCAAGCTCTCTGCTCCTGTTCCCCGCTCCTCCCTGTTGACGCTGGCAGGATTCAACATCTGCCTTTTCATGAGTGCGCTTGCCCCATTTGTCATGCATCGGCATGCGACTTGCAGGACGCCCGCGCAACGCTCAACGCTCAACGCTCAACGCTCAACGCTCTCACTTCCCTCCCTGGCGTTGCAGCCCGCTGCATCATTGCATGCATGTACACCTGAGCCCAAGTCATGCACGCAGACACGCATCATGACCATTATACTCATCCTGTGTAAGATGGGAAGGTGGCAATACCAGAACTGAACCATACGCTGAACATCATCCTGGCCTGATTGATCGGCTGTGATGTCCAGTCTTTATTGCACCAATGTCACCCATATCTGCACTGTTGTTGCCCTGCTGTCAGCCTTCTCAGTCTTGCCCGTCAAAAGAGCTTGGACAGTTCGTGCAAAATGAGCGCTGCTGGTGCAGATGGCCCTGGCCCAGTCGGCAACACCGCGCAGGCCGGCAGCAGCTCTAGCGAGGCACGGCGGGGCCACAGGTACCTGGAGATAAAGCCCGTGGCAGAGGGCCAGGACCCGTGGTCTCCTGAAGCACTTGCAGCTGGGATTGTACCAGCAACGCTGCCTCCTGGAGACAACGAGGCTGCCGAAAAGGTGGGGCCTGCAAATCCTTGGAGCTTTCTGCACCTGCCCTGTATTCGCACTTGTTGGCGGCAGGTTTGACCTGTTTTCTCGTCTCTGGGTGCCAACATGCAGGCGTACCTTCGCCGTGAACGGAAATGGAAGGATCCCCGTGGACTCAAGTGCTATACTGCGGACGCAGACTATCCCGATCTGTACTGCTACTTTGACGCAGCTGACAAGACCTCCCCTGTCAACGTTGCTGCGTCCCAGGTGAGCCATGCTATTTTCAAACTGCAGCTCAACCGAGATTTCAAAGTGATGGTGTCCAACCGCCAACGCGTTCGCAGGGCGTTTGCAAATGTTGTGCAGGCCTTCAAGTGCTATGGGTTGGACGGTGCGCAGCACGACGCCAGCTTCAAGGAAATACGTGGGTCGGTGGTCTTGGTACGAGCCGAGCCGCCTACGTTCCTTGACTGGTCCAGCTCAATTATGTCTCAGCCGGTTCAAAACCAGCGCCATGATGCGCAGTACAAGGAGCTGGTTACAGTTGAGGAGATGGTGCAGACGCTGCTGTTCTTCCGCAAACGCGATGCGCGGTCAGTGGCGCAGCAACGAGACGCGCAACGTGAGTGCCGGGCCATGAAAGGTGGTGTGTAACACTGCACTTCACGGTGCATGCTTGTGTAGCGCAGTTATTGCATGTTTGTGTTGCACTTGAGGCTTCCAGGCCATCATTCTTTTTATTGGAAGGCCTTTTCGAGCCAGCCGATGTGCTGTGCTGCTTGTTTGAACACTGCTTGTCAGGTACGCTCAAGAGCGCACGCGCTCAGATGGGTGGTGCTGCACAACCGAGTGGCACTCCTGGTTATTATTTCGGCACTGGAGTGAGGGACCTCAGCAAGGTTGAGGGCAAGGACTGGCAAACGTGTGCCAAGTGCCAGAAGACGATGCTCCACCCAGATGGGGACCAGAAGACAAGGAACCGGCTTAACATGCGCATGTATGCAGGCTTTTGCCTTTGCTCTCCCGATCACTACTTTTTGGGGAGGTGCGTAGGTCGTTCGGCCCGTACACTCTTCATCGGAACACATTGTACCAGTATTGGTGTTGTGTTAGCACGATGTCTGCCTGCGGGTATAGTACTATTGTTGCCCATGAATCACGGTTGCCGCCTAAGCGCAGCGCGCAAGTTTACATGTTGGCGTCAAGTCTGACATCTGCTAACGTTCGGCAGAAGCTATGGGGCAGCATCGCACATGCTAGGCACAAATCGTTGTATCATAGTGCCCACCGTTGGCACCTCTCTGTTCCCCTTTGTCACAGCTCTTGGCCGAATGCTCGCAAACATTGCATACGACCGGTTCGCATGCAACCACCATTGTACTGCGCATGAGTTGGCGAAACGCATGCGTGTCTGCCGCTCGCTGATCATTTTTAATATCGTGCCGCTGGTGGTGCATTGTGCATGCGGTATGAGGGTGCACCTGATTATTTCCCTCGTTTGTGCACCTATCGTATATGGTATGTTGAGGCATGCTGACTGGAGCCATGCGTGCAGCCGTTCCTTGCCCATGTATCGCTGCCTTGCTGCTGCCATCGGCCGTTTGCAAGGCGATTGCAAGGCCAGTCCTGCCTTGCTCGTGCTTGCTTGTGCCTCTGAATGAGCGGCTGAGCCCGCCACAGCATGTGCGTCAGGTGTACACCAAAGTGAGTTGTTGGACCGTTTCACGTGGCCTTTAGCGGGCTGTTGTTGTGATTGAACGCTTGTTGCATGTAGGTGTTGCCTGGATGATACTGTTGCCTCACTGTGTTTGATTAACTGGACATCCGGTGACCTCCGAGCACACAAGTGAACGAGTTGGTGGGGTTATTACCTGCAGTGCGGTTGGTGCGTGTCCATGCGTGCAAGCCGGCAAGCATGGGCACACTGGTGCTGACTGCTGACTGTGCTGGGAGAGTGAGCCGTCGTAAACTGGATGTTGCGGATGACACGGAGATCGGGTGCAGCGTTTCTGCAGTATGTCCCATACGCCCACGTCATGTGCTTGTTGCATGTCATGTGCTTGTCATGTGCTTGTTGCATTGTCCTGCCCCTGTTGGCTGTTGCTGTTGCCCTTGTCCCACTACCCTTGCGCCCTTCGCCTTCTCCCTCTGAATGATCATCCAGCATGTGAAGGAATCGTTGCATGCCAGCCGCCAGTCGCAACCGCTGCGTTGCTGCTCGCGCACACGAAGCGAACAGCTACCGAACGCAGTTGATCGAGCACCTGGTACGGGGAGGTGCCATGAGGGCGGAAACGCATGCACCCAGGCATCCGGAATCGCCACCGCCGGCAGTGGCAGCTGCCGCGCTGCGAATTGTGCCCGGCCATGCCTGCGGGCGCCAGCACCGTCGTTGCTGTTGCGGCTGCTGGCATGTTTGCCCTATCCAAGGCAGGACCGACTGCTGTTTGCCTGGGGCGAAAGGGATGCGTGGGAACATGTTTTGCTTTGCATTTGGACACCACCGTGAGCTCCTTGCTGTTGACGCATGTGTCCACCACTGCACCAAGTGGTGCAATGCGTACGGTGCGCCGTTATGCACAGAGCAGCTGGGCAACGGGAACAACTAGCCATAACGTTGTGAGTCGGCGGAATGGGCGGGGCAATCTAGCAGGGCTGATAAGAAGCAGCATGACCATGCAGATGCAGTACAAACCGCATGGGAGAGCACCGCAGGACAGAAAGGGCGTCCGGCATGCAAACCAGCAGCAACCACACAATCGCACGACGCGCCGACAAAGTGCACGAGTCACAGACGTATGATATGTGAATGATTTCAACATACGGTGGCCTTTTGCTGGCCACAGGGGGATGGAAGACTGGCATGCGTGATGAGGACGAGAGCTTTTGTCAACACAGCCAAGCACGGTTGCTGAATGCGCCTACACCGAGCTTCATGATTATCTGGATGCTCACACCTGCAGGTGTTCAGGCCCGTTTGCCCCTGCAAAACACCCATCAGTGCGCAGCCCGCGCTTCCAAGGCCGCACCAGGTGCGCCAGCTGTGAACGGGTGCGCACATAGCCCCCCTGGACTTCACTGACAGTTCTGAGTTTGAGCTCTCCCCCTCCACCGGAGCAGTGCCGGTGCTTGGAGCACAATTGCAGCTGTTGGCCTTTCCCAATCAACTGCGCCCAAGAAAACATATGGCATAGCAGTTTATGCTGCATGGCAGTTCAATTTGTGGCCCACCACCAGCCCACCACGCAGAGAGTAGGGATTTTGCGGTGCGTTCACTTCAACTCGTAGTTGGGCAGCTAATACACATCGTTGTTGCACTGCTGTCAGCCTTCTCAGTCTCGCCCGGCGAAAGACCTTGAGCACTTCACGCCTTACGATGAGTGCTGCTGGTGCAGATGGCCCTGGCCCAGTCGGCAACACCGCCGCACAGGCCGGCAGCAGCTCTAACGAGGCCCGGCGGGGCCACAAGTACCTGGAAATAAAGCCTGTAGCGGAAGGCCAGGACCCGTGGTCTCCTGAGGCGCTCGCAGCTGGGATTGTACCAGCAACGTTGCCTCCTGGCGACAACGAGGAGGCTGAAAAGGTAGGAAGCAAGGCCACAGCAAGGGGGGCTATATGATTTTTGGCTTGTCGGCGACGCGTTCCACTGTTTCCTCGCCTTCGGGCACATTGCAGGCGTACCTTCGCCGTGAACGGGGCTGGAATTAAATCCCTGTGGACTCAAGTGCTATACTGCGGACGCAGACCACCCCGACCTGTACTGCTACTTCGATGCAGCTGACAAGACCTCCCCTGTTAACGTTGCTGCCTCCAAGGTGAGCATGCTGCTTCATGCTTCATATCAACCGTATCTGCACCGGGTTTTGGAAGTTTGGCATCCAACCTACCGCCAACGCGCTCGCCGGGCGTTCACAAATGATGTGCAGGCCTTCAAGTGCTATGGGTTAGACGCTGTGCAGCACGCCGCCAGCTTCAAGGAAATACGTGGGTCGGTGGTCCTGGTGCGGGGTCAGCCGCGTACATTCACTCCACGGTCCAGCTCGGTGGTGCTCCAGCCGGTTCGCACACGCGGTGCGCGGTCAGTGGCGCAGCAACGAGACGCACAGCGTGAGTGCACGGGCATGAAAGGTGGTGCGCAACGCTCAGTTGTGTAGTACGGGTATTGCTTGTTTGTGTTTCACTGGAGGCTCCAGGCTATTGTTACTAATATTCTTCAAGTCTTTGAAGCCTGCCAACTGTTGTATCGCTTGCACTGCCGCTTGTTTGCACAGGCACGCTCAATAGGGCACGCTCTCAGATGGGTATTAATAGACCTCCAAGCGGCACTCCTGGCTTTTATTCCGGCACTGGCGTGAGAGACTTAGGCAAGGTGGAGGGCAAGGACTCGAAAACGTGTGCTAAGTGCTAGCAGGCGAGCACCATCGCAGGCGGCCTCAAGATATGCCCTGTGTGCAGAGTCGTGCATTACTGTGGACGTGAGTGCCAGAAAGCCGACTACAAGCGCCACAAGAAGGAGTGTGCGTCGCTTGCGACATCCCAGCAATGAGCTCGCTTGCGCTGCTCAATTGCGTGCTCGTCCACGACCCAGAGGGGCACAGCTTGGGGCATGCAGAATGAGAAGCGGTGTGCTGGAATAGCTGGCCTTGCTGCGCGGGCGTGGCATCATTTGCATGCACTCTATCCTGGCGTCTGCACCTGCCCCCCCTTTGTCACCACGGCTGCATTGCGATTCAGCCCACGCGCCACATTTCACATTCTCACATGG
Source organism: Chlamydomonas asymmetrica (assembly GCA_001662385.1). NCBI lineage: Eukaryota > Viridiplantae > Chlorophyta > Chlorophyceae > Chlamydomonadales > Chlamydomonadaceae > Chlamydomonas > Chlamydomonas asymmetrica. The sequence goes on from BDDA01000845.1 coordinate 23,165, forward strand.
CAGCATCCGCATGGCGTCGCGGGATGATATGTTGAAGCATACCGCAGTTAAGCATGATACATCAGTGCCATGGCATCATAGACAGGGTGTGTTTTGGGGCAGCTGGTGAACACGACTGCACAGCTGCTTATGAACGGCACAACACCTGGGATATGTGGATCCCGACGTTACACCCCATGATAAGTGGGAACATTTACGCTTGCATGCACCCCCTCACCACCGCTCCTGTGATGCGCATGCACATGTACGCTGGCAGCCTCCTGACTTGCCTCTGCTGACTACCACCTTGGGGGAAGGAGCGTGGGTCGTCAGCCCGCACGCTCTTAATTGTAACGTACTGTACCAGTATTGGTGTTGTGTTGGCAGGATGTGTGCCTGTGGGTGTAGTTGCCCATGAATCACCCTTGCCGTCTACGCGCTCAAATATCTGCAGCTGTGCAGCATTGGATAGGGTGGCAAGCTGACTAAGGGAAAACGAGAGGAACGCATAGTGCACCCATGCATATCGCATTCAGACAGAACCCCCACCCCACCCAGCACAGTCTGCCACAGGCTACCGGACCCGGGCAGACACCATCTAAGAAGACCAGCAGACGCAAGGCAACACAGGCCCAGGCACGAGACAAGACGCAGCTGCAGCTGTGCACTTACGCTCCCAGCTCGCATGTTGGCGTCAGGACTCGCACCTGCTCGTCCAAACCATGTTCGTCACATGCTAGGCACAAGCGCTGTATCATAGATTCATAGTGCCACTCTGTTGGCACCTTTCTGTTGTCCCTTGTGAGTCAAAACTCTTGGCCAAATGCTTGCCAAACCTTGCATGACTGATTTGCGTGCAAACGGGATCCTACCGCGCATGCATGAGTCAAGGAACACATGTATCCGCAGCTCGCTAATCAGTTCCAGTACTGTGCCGCTCTTGCTGCATTATGCATGTGGTGTGAGGTTGCATTACTTGTACCCACTGCGATTCTAAGCACCGGATCATTCCCCGCGTTTGTGCACCTACCAAGTACGTTGAGGCGTGCCCACTGGACGGAGCCATACGTGCAGCCGTTCCTTGCCCATGGATCGGTGCATCGCCTGCTGCCATTGGCCGTTTGCGAGGCGCTTGCAACGTGTGTCCTGCCTTGCGCTTGCTTGCTGGTGCTTGAGTGGCTGAGCCAGCCGCCGCAGGTGCGCCAAACCTGAGGATGTTCAAACGTTTCACCTGGCGTGCGGTGGGTTTTGTTGTGATTGAACGCTTGTTGCATGTAGGTGTTCCTGTCATGCGTTTGTTTAACTCCCGAGCGTGTGAACGTTCCTGTCCCAAACAAATGCTGCTCAGTCGTGCTTGCCAGAGGAGCTGATTAGGACGTGCCCGTGCGGGACGGCCTGAGTGGCTATGCTTCGTGCTTGACCCGGATTGAGGCAGTTGTTGTGGTCCAGGTGGTGGCGGTACACAGTAACAGTAATGGAAGTACATGTATGCACGATGCTGATGTGCACGAAAGAGACTGAGGTACTTACGAGCGGGCAAGCAAGCGCAATTGCCGGCGCAATTGCCACATCTGCCAGCATAGTGCCTGCTAGAGGGAGAAGCTGTCGGGGCTATGGGGGTCGTGAGGCTGCAGTAGGGTGCCCTGTGAGGGCAAATTACCCTGTGGTTGTGAGTGTGCTTGGGAGTGGCCGATCCAGCAACCTGCCCCGTAGTGTGAGTGTGTGACCTTGCCCGTTCGTTGCATGTTCCCTAACGCGTTGACAGGCATAGATATTGTCTTGGGTTGCTGCTGCTGCGCCCACCTGCTCCACAACATCACGAGCTGTACTGACTCAGACAGTCTTTGCTTCTGCTGCTTTGGCAATCGTGTGTGCTTTGGCTGCATTCCTTGGTGCGCAGCATCGCAAGGGTCAACGGCGTTAGCGTGCTGCATGTGCGCATATGTGCGGCAATCAGTTGCTCATAAGCTCTCTGCAAGCAGCAAAGCTGCACAGGAATGCTTGCAATACGTCTGCTCCGGAACCAAAACATACCTGACTGCCTTAGTGTCTTCTCTCCTGCAAGCCAGGTGCGGAACTTTGTGATTAGGCATCTTTAGTCTTGTCTTTGTACTGTATGCGGCTGTCCTACAGCCTGGCTCTGCAGGTGCATGAAGCGGAACCGTGCAAACTTGAAAGTTCTCAGCTAAAACTCAGCGAGCGCAACCATTGTGCACTTGCGACAGGAATCACGGACAACTCAGCAGCACGACTGCAGGCCTCACGCGGATGGCAGGTGGCAGATCACACACGTCCGCGCGCACCCAGACCCGCACCTTCTCCTAAAACATTTGGAAGCTATCCACCACACGCCATAGGGCCATTTCCATTCACCGCAGTGAACAAGGATAGCCGCTTAGCAACTCAGGACAGTGCCTCTAGCGTGCAACCTGGTGTGCAACCCTCCGTTGTGGCTTTAACACGGTTGCAGGGACGCAGTCCTTGAGCAACTTGCTTCCGCCACTTCTTCAAGGGCGTTGCAAAGACCATTCTAAACACATAACCACAATACAACAAACTTGGGCAAGGCCAGAAGGTAATCAGCAACATATAACGCTGGACACGCTCGTGACAACACGCATCCAAACCTCAACCCCTTGGGCGTGCTACGCAAAAACTCATGCTGAGAGGCAGTCACACGTGTTATTAGTTGTGATACAAAGGACGCGTTGTCTTCCATGGATCCCAAACTTGCGTTGTCAGCAAAAACGTTGTAGACTGAGGAAGACAACACGTCCTTTGTATCACAACTAAGAACTGGCCGTCAGTGGCAATCAACAAATGAGCGCCAGCACACGCCTGGCTGTTACTTGAGCGTCCCTCATGCCCTTCTCTATGCCATGCGTCCTGGAATGCGGTACAAGGGGGTTTTGGTCGCTCTTGCCCTATGATGGTGGCCAATATGACCCTCCCGTCTCTCACACGGAGAGAATAGCTGCCACTGGCGCAGGAGTAATATCGTGCTATATTTCTGCACATCGTGCACAGTGTCGTCATAGGCCTGTGCTTACGCTGGTGGCCGGACCCCACTGGTTCAGTTTCTAACGCCGGGGAGGACAGCAGGAGCCTCCGGAACTATTGTTTGCTTTCTCTGGTACTCATCATAGCATATCAAGGTGCGGAGAGACCTGTCGCAGCGTGCGAGTTTCGGCAAGGTATCCGTGTGTGCCGGTGAATGAGGTTGCCGCCCTGAGCTCTCCGTTCCAATAGCCTGCAGGCTTTCGTTTCTGTTGTTGCAGCTTGCTCTCGTACTCTGTTCTTGACCTTGTCCGAACTACCTGTGCCCGGTTGCAGACAGTATCTGCTCCTGCGACAGGACTTTGCACCGCGCAGCGTTGCTGCGGGCCTTGTTGGGCACAGGAGCGGCTTGTAGGTAAGCTTTTGAGTATGATGCCTGGCACCACTTGCTTTGCTGATCACTGGTGAGCTTTTGGGCGCGTCTGGGTGGGCGGGGTTGGTCGAGCTTGCCAAAGCAGGTTAGGCTCATAGAAGTGGTGTGCTGCTCGACTGCTGCTTCAATTATTCCTGCCTGACTGCAAGCGTGCCTGCTCAATATGCGCAGAGGTGCAAAGCTCCAGCATCACTGGTTGAGCTTATGGCAGGACGGGCTCGTACAATGCCAGAGCACCAGGAGGAGTTGGCACAAGGTGCCGCTAAGCAGCGGCGTGCCATGAACTTCTGGGAACCATTCAACTGCTGGATACGTTCCTTTGAGCAGCAAACGCACGCTCGACCTACGGTGGAGGACGTCAAAAGGTAGGTCCTGGACCTCGCAGTCCTTGCCAGCCGTGATTATGGCAAGATGGACACCCATAGAGCGTTTTCAACGCGTGCAATTCACTGTGCTGTTGTGTTGGACTGAGTTGGGTCATAACGTTGGGTCCCCAAGGGGGCACTCGTGCAACGGTTATCTCAGACCAGCATGACGCGTGACGTGCAGCTTCAGGTACTTGTACGCTGACGCCTGAGCCTTACAGATAACGCTCTTTCACTTTTCCAGGTGGTATAGCGAGCAGGGCGGGGCGGCGCTGTTGGAACGAAGACTTCGCCCAGGGGACCTTCTCCCAACTGTGGAGGAGGCCATCAAGCACTCCCAATCGGGCCAGTTTAAGGTTACCAAACTGGTGAGCTGACAACCTGACGTTGCTTGAGGCCCGCCCTTCGTCCTGCTGGCTGGATTTCAGGGATGGGCGGTTGTGTTTTAGCCAGATGCACGTCCTGTTCCAGAATCCTGCCACCGCTTGTGTGTACAGTGCTTGGCTTTCGGCGTAATACTCTACAAGTATGCAATAAGTGGGTGTACCAGGTGGCATAGACGAGCGTTGCAGCGAGCTTTGAAAGGCGAGGCGCGTTTGCCGGTTGCTCGCAAGGTGCCATGATGTGTTTGTTGTACGCGAGGGAATTAAACGTGCCTCCTCGCTTTGCCTGCCTGGGTGTTGTCAATTTTGTAGGACGAGCTGAAACAGGCTTCTGGGAGTGGCAAAGGAGTAAAGAGAGCATCAGAGGCTGCACCACATGCGGTCTCGTACCCGCAGGGCCGTGCACAGGCTGGCAGCAATGTACAAGAGCCCCTCACAAAAAAACAGAAGTCTTCCGGCCAAGCTTCGGGTTCTACTGTACCAATCAGCACAACACCACAGGTTGCCACAAGTGCTGGCGTGAGCAAGGCCCAAGGCTCGACAACCGGCGTCAAAAGCGGGTTGAGCGCGTCCCCTTCACGGAACCTTAGGCTTGCCTCCAGCGCATCAGGCATTACTGCCACAGCCAGGTCAGCACAGCACCCCACTGCAGGGGCCAACACTGGCCTGCAACGGCCCATTTCAGGCGGCCAAGCAGAAGCTGTGTACGAGCACCCCAAGAAGGTGAAGAGTGCTGCCGGAGTTTCCGGTCAGGCATCTGCCCCGGCAACCAATGCAAGCGGTGCGTTCCTCGTTAACTCAAGCTTGGGTGGCAAGCAACACGTTGTCACGGTCAAGACTGCTGCTGCCAAGTCAGCAAGCCCTGCCCTTGGCCCTGCTTCCCAGCACGCCACTCCTGTCGGCAGCACTCCTCAGGCAAGCACGCCTGCAGGAACGGTACGGCCTTTGCTCAGGATCAAGACCGCAGCCACGTCCGCCTCGGGTCTCGCAGCAGGCAACGCCTCCCATCTAGCTGGAGGCGGTGTCAACGCGCAGCTCGGGAGCGTGCGCACAGCCACACCAGTTGCAACGCAGCCTGGCAACGGCGATCAGGCCAACGGGGCGCGCTCGGTATCACAGCAGCAGGTGCTGGCGCGAAAGCCATCCGCGCAAGGGAATCCCACTCCGGGCGGTGTAGGTGCAGCGCGGGCCGCTTCGGCGTCCGCCCAGCAAGTGCTCCAAACCCCCCATGACCCCTCGCAACAAGCGCAGGCCCTTGGCGGCCGTGATGCGCCCGTCGTCTCGCGGCCGGCTCTCAAGCAGGCGCAGCAGCAACAGCACGCAAGGCGCACGCCCGACTCTCGGACCCCGGCATCGCTCTCAGCTGCACCTCCCGCGACAGGCTCTGGCGCAGCGCCCACAGGAGCGCTTGGCGGCGCTCGTCAGGGCCCCCAGCCCGCCTCGAGGGACGCAAGCGCGCCGCTCAGGACCCTACCACCCCGCCCCTCCTCAGGAGCACCCGCAGCTTTGACGCAGAAGGAGCCCGTAAGCTTGCCCTCCACCTCCCAGGCCGGGGCCCCTACCCCGTCCGGCGCGCGTCCGTACCTCGTGCCTGCGCCTGGCTCATCCCACGCCAACAACAACGCAGGAGCGCACTTGCAGACCCGTGCTGCGCCTCCGGCGCGCCCCGCCCATGCACCAATCCTGGTGCCCAAGCAGCAGCGGCAGCAGCAGCAGCAGCCTCAGGACTGGAAACAGAGCCGGCAGCTCCAGAGCGTGCCCAGCGCCTACCGCAACAATGTGGCCAGCAACGTGACGCCCCACGCCGCAGCCGCCAACCTAGCCCCAGATGCTGCCGCCCGCCGGCCGCTCGACCCGCCCCAGCAGCAGCCCCAGCCGGAGGCCAAGAATCACGCCATGGCTAGCCTTGACTTGCAGCAACGCCAGCCGGGCGCACGGCAGTCGGAGGTCAACGGGGACGGCGGCTCGTCGGTTGACACACCGACGCTCAACAACGCGTCCTCCGTGGCCAGCGGCTCGCCGGCCCTTGCGGAGAGGGAGAGCCACCACATGACTTCGCCCTCCCGCAGCGGCACTGCCACGGGTTCTCCGCTCAACGACGAGTGTGCCACGCCGCCTGCAGAAGGCGGTATGGACGCCGCCGATGCGGTGGTCGCGGCGGGCATTCCCGATCGCGCCGGCGCGCTCGCGTCCCCTCCGGCCGCGATGGCGGAGGGAGCGGCGGTGGCGGCGGCGGCAGGCGCGGCGGCGGGCGCGGCGGTGGTGCGCGCTGCGGCGGCAGGCGCGGTGCATGGCGCGAACGGCGCCGCTGCTGCTGACAAGGACGTGGACATGCATTGTGGGGACGCCCCGGGTGCCGCTCGCCACCCCGCGTTCCCTACCTGGATGCTGATGCCCAGCCGGCCTCTGTGCCGGCAGGAGTGGGAGGACTGCGGGGTGCTCCTGCGCAGCACTGACGCTCTGCTGTACGGAGGTCAGATGGGCCAAGCCGACATGATGGTTCTGGATGACCCGTCCGTGCAGCCGGCGCTGGTCGGCGCTTGGTTGCAGGAGGCGTTCCAGCTGCATTAGCCTGCCCAGCCTTTCCACTTGTTGGCTGGCCTCACTGCGCCTAGCGTGGGTTTCTTGCTTTGAAGAGATGCGAAGTTGGGCAGCTGCATGGCACGAGTAGTTCCCGTGGCGGTGCCTTAGGTGACGCGTTGTTACTGCAACTGCTCATGCCTTACCATCGTCCGTCCGGGTGCTGCACGCACTGGGCGCTGCACGCACTGGGTGGCGTCTGCGCTTTGCTGGCTGCGGTGTGTGGGAGGTCGAATCGTGCGCATGCGTCCAGGTGCAAGTGTTGGGGGGTGCATCATATGAGTACGCATGCACGGAGGAAAGGGAGCCCCCCTGGGATCAAGTCATTCATGTATCAATACCGGGCACATGCTGTGGTGTGGAGCTGGAGGATAGGCGTGATTGACGCGGATGCGGAGAGCAATTGCTGTACGCATGCCGCTGATAGGATAGGTGTAGAACACAGGAAACAGACACTGAGCTTACCTAGTGCGTGTGCTTGGGTGTAGCACCAGGTGCTTGCTCAAGCGCCAGATTAAGTTCCGCCCCCTTCAGAGCCGCTTTGTGTTTAGAGAGCACAGCACATGCCGTGAGGTTGTGTGTGCAAGAATACCGTAGACAGGCCAGCCGCTCCACAACCTGTATGCTGTATGGCAGCCATCTTGCCTGTTGCCCTTGTCCATATCAGGGGTGTGTGGTTTGAACCCCCCGCCCCCCTCCGTCTGGCACAAGCTGCCCGGGGGGGGCAGGGGAAGCGTTTTTTGTGTGTTCTTTCCTGCCGCATATCAGCCGTACACGCTGTGATCGAAAAAGCAAAATCTTGCACCCTAAATACTCTGAAAGGGCGTGAACGCCGGCAACATAGAAGCCCTCGGATGCATGAGCTGCATGAGCAGGGTCGGAGGCCTGGTGCATGTTCAGACTGCCCCGCACCACAACGAATCCTGCTTTCTTCCTACCTGGCCCACCGCACATTTCTTTCCTTTTGTTCGTCCATGCGCTGCGAGTTGTGTACGTGATGCATGCGAGCGAAGTGCGCATGGGAATATGGGAGACTTTTGTGCACAAGGCTGCGCACTTGCCCTTTCCCTGCAAGATTGTCTTTTTTCCGGGACGAACACCACACCAAGACAGCCGGGAACGGCCAAGGTGTCGGGGGTTGCTTATGCACCAAGATATGGCAGCGCTGCCACGCTTGTGGCAGCTACATATCCAGAACAAGCAGCTGTTGCAACTGCTACGGCAGTGTTAGTCTGTGTGTTTCTGTGCTGGTTTGTGTACACGTGTGTGCGTTGACGTGTCATCGAGCTTGCATAAGGAAGGTTGTTGCGCGTGACCCGGCGTGGCCAATCTCGCTCACAGCCCTGCTGCCGGGCCGGCCTGGGAGCAACGCACCGGCCGCCGTTATCATCATTCAAAAATATTTGTATGCCTTCAATCAGGCCTTCAATCCCTGTATGGTAGTAGGTTTGGTGAAGTACTCCGGGCAGATCCCCTGATTAGGGGCCGTTGTGCAGCACAATTGCCGCGTGTTGCTTAGTGGCGTCTCACACGATGGATGCGGTTCGAATACACAGCCGTCCCTGCCAGGCATGGATGTACCGCTGAAACGGCGTTGCGCTTGTGTGAAGGGCGGAGATTCTGGACTGTACCGGTACTAAACAAACCGAAGCGCAAATGTTTTGCTGCATTGTTCCTGAGCCCGGCCCGTCGTGTACTCCGTGCTCTTGTGCTTGCCGCCGCTTCAACCGTCCCTCCAGCCCCTCAACCTCTTGCAGCATAACCCCCTCACATGCGCCCATTATTTGCAAACCACCCTGGTGTGTATCTATTAGTTAAATGCCTCCTAATTCTATGTGTCTCCCGGGTGCTCAGGTGTGGTTAGGCAGTGCTGGCCCTTGAATGCAGGGGTGTGAACGTTGGTGGGTCGGGTGACCAGTCGGAGTTGTGTGGCATTTCCTTAATCGCATTTCAATGCTTGTTCGGCGCTGTGTCCTTGTTCCGAGACCTAGGCTGCTGGCTTCAGGTCTCAAGAGGACGATTCCGGGCGATTTGTGGCGGCATGACGAGCGGGGGGCTGCGCGCGCCGTCGGCCTCATGCAAGCGCACTGCACGGCGCCTCATCAGCCAGTAGGCCATCAGTAGTTTGCGAACTGGATGCGAAGTTGGGCTTCCCTACCTAAAACCAACACTTCCCCCACATAGCTAGCAGTGCCCACTGCGCTAGAATTCGCACTGCCCTACCTATCTAACAGCTGCAATTGTGGCTTGGAGACATCTTGTTGGCACCAATCATATACTGGTAAGACTAGTACCGCCATCCCGGTTGGATGTGATCAAAGCTGCCCCTGATTTGCTCTCCACCCAGCACCATCAGCCTTGTCACCTATCCAACAACCACCCAGCACATTCAACAGACTTTTGTCCATACCGTACGCATGCATTTTTGGGCACAACACAGCGATTACTAACACCTTATCGGAGCGTGCACATCTCCTTGTGATCACCCTTTTAGTAGAGCTGCCACTGGCGACTGGCGACTGGCTGTAAACCAGCTTGAAGTTTCTTGACACCCGCATGGCTTGTCGTCCGACCCGGCCTGGCTGGTGCAGCACATGCGCCTGCAGTGCAGCGTAATGCACGTCGGTGTGGACTGTGCAGCAACGGAAGAGCGCAGCACGATGCCAGCAGGATAAGAACAGCCGCAGGTGCACTGAAGTTGAGAAGGGCGGATGGAGCTTGTGCAATGCGACAGACAGCTCAGCTTTGGGTTTCGTAGCCACCATGCATTCATGACTGTGTGCGAGGCTGCTGGAGAGGGTAGAGCCAGTGCACGGCAGTGCCGACGGCACGGTACGTGCAACAGGATGTGTGTGGCTGTGGTGAGGGCTTGTATGCATGTTACGACGGTCTAGGGTGAAGGTCAGATTGGCGTCATGAAGCAGGGTTTTGAGGATGAACCTGGTCGTTCCCTCCTGTGCAGTCTGTGCGCAACACGCACACCCGACTGTCTGACGCCTTACTGGTCCACAAGCATTCACAGCAAAGTGGTTCTGATGCATTTGCCTGCAGCATGGTTGATTGCATATGCTGCGCATTCCCTAGAGGCCCCAGACGTCCACGACAACAGACAGCAAGGTGTCTTCACCCTTCAAGTGCATAATTGTTGGGTGTGGGAAGCGTACGGCCAGGCCGCGTCCAGATATATGCAAGGCACTGAGGTCTCTCTCTGACCTGGCACACATGGCACGCTGCATAGTGGTTACACCTAAACCAGCTGATGCTTTTGTGAAGCGACCGTCTGCTTACGGAAGCAGTTCTGAATCTGATGATGTGCTGGTGCCCGTAGCGTGGGCAAACCCTGCACTGCCCCGGCTGCTGATACTCTGCCATAACTAAACCATAACCCGCCTCCACACTCCCAGGCTTTTGTTCAGGGAATTCTGGGTGCAAGAAGTATTTTTGTTAAGGAACCGCCAGTGGAACCGCCGATGAACCATTCCGCAGGTGCTGGGGACATAGCAGTAAGGTTAAGAAAAGTCCACGCTTCCTGTAGGCTTTTCATTCCTATGCCCCTGTCCCGCTGCAATGTTGATTCTTGCGCACCTGTACAGTGTGGTGCAAAGTCTAGCGGTTTCGCTCGGTCTGGTGGTTTCGGTAGATTCAGCCAGTTGCGCCTCCAACTTGCTGACAAATGTGCGTTACGTGTACTGACCGCTTCTGTTGAGGCTAAACCAGCACATATCCCCACCGATGGCGTGTGTTGAGACTGCGTCCGCTGTTGGCTACCGAACGCAACATCCAAAACTACGCACAGCGGTGTTCCACATCATCGTTGGTGTCAGCTATATGCCATAGCATATGCGAATTTCGATTGGATCTCAACAGACACAAGGCCACAGGAGGATGAAAGTACAAAGGCACTCTCGCGGAGCACTGCACCTCTCACCCGCCATCCGCTACGAGCTCAAACTCTGAGCCAGTCCTTGAACGACCACCTTGACGTTGCGCCTGCCTGCAAAGGCACATACAAAGCTCAGTTGCTGGTGCGTGCCTGGCACACGCCCATCTGCCCTCGGATCCACCCCGCCTACGAGATGATGAGGCCTTTGGTGCTGGCCGCAGCACTGCTGCTGTGCCTGCTGAGTGCAGCTAGCGCTGCTCGCTCATTTGACTTTGGCAACTTTGGTGACAGTCTTGGCTTTATCAAGGTGCGAAGGGTAGATCTATTGCGTCGCTGACCGAAGCGGTTGAGATTCACTGCTGGGCCCAGCTGCACAAACTGGTTGCAGTAGGTGTGCACTTGTAAGATGCATTGTAGAAAGTGCCGTAGTCCTGTGGCAGAGGGGTGTGCGTTGGTCGCCAACCTGACAAGGGACAGCGTCAACACGAGCCTTTCATATGCGTGTCCTTAGAGGCCAAAGTGCGATGGCCAATTGCATGCCTTGGAGCCATAGCCAGGCATGCTCCAACTGTTTGGTTGGTCGGTTCAGCATGGTGCATCTGTGGCGCAGGGCTGGGGGCCAACCTTATCTATGCCTGTACACGGCTCAAATCACGGTTCTGGGCAGCAGGCAGCAGATGGTCGACTGGACCACATCCGTGAACCTGTGCATGAGGCCCTCTGTGCACTAGGCGACCTGCAGCCACTCATGTACACAAGCCAGCTGCTGCTCGCTTGGGCTCCATGCAAAGGCAGGGGGACCTTGCAAGAATCTGCTCGTGGTCGTTTTCTCACAAAACGCTTGACCCAATGCTCAGTCCATATACCGTACGATACACTCTGTGTGCGCTTCAGCCAATCATTTCTGCTTTGACCAGTTGACTGGTGTACATGCGTGGTATGAAAAGGCGGAGAGGGCTTGAACACCCTTGCAAGTTGCGAGTTGCATATCAGCGTATGCCAACTGCGGTGGTGTGAATCCTGATATACTACCATACAGGGGAAGGCACTGGACCGTGAGGCTTCCAAGGTCTCCTCTGCTGCTGCAACTGCTGACAGCACCAAGAAGGTCAAGGCCCCCATCGCTGCCAAGCTTTCGGTGAACCACCACAAGGATGACGACGATGACGAGGATTGGGAGCATCGCCGTGCGTTCGTCGCCATCAAGTACCGTGTACCGCCCTCGCTGCACGACGACTTCGTCGATGAGTGGTGAGCAAGCTGCATGCATGCGTGGCGTGCTTGTGCTGCGCAGCATTGGATAGGTGGCAAAGTGGCACAGCTGACGACGATACCAGAGAAGCGCATTGCATCGTTGGTGGATGGATGTGCATGCATGCATGGCACGAAATAACTCACTCGACATGTGGTTCCGCAGGAAGGATTCGGGGCTGGCGCCTGCTTAATACGCAAGGGTGTGGGATGGCAAGCGTACGCATGCAAGCATTCGTGCAAGAGGCCCTAACGGCTGTACCGATAGATTGACGACATGATTTAAGCCACAATACCCCGGAGGCCTCTGCGTTTGACAGGATCACTGTCCGATGCGCTGTGAGGTCGTGCATGTGTGGTCAGGACTGGCTCATCCGCGTGTGCGATGTATCTATCGGCGCTGCGTGTGTGCGTGTGTGCAGGCGTGACCTTGAGAAGGACACGGTCAAGGAGGACGGCAACGTGCTGTACGACCTCAAGAAGACCATTGAGGACAACCTGTACTTCCTCACGTGAGTACCGCTGCATGTACTGCATGTACTGCATGTAGGGCAAGAATTACCGGCCTGACGTGCCTGGGGACCCGCATGCCCCCACCCGGCGCCATCACCCCAGATCTCGCGTCCGCTCCTCCCCGCCGCTGAAGCCTGCTGTCTGCTGTCAGCTGCGTGACTGTGCGTCCCTATTGAGCTCTGGCGGCGCTTGCCATTTGGTCGCGCAGTCCCTGGTTTATTGACTGGTGAATTCAGTGAATGATTGGCTCTACATCCGCTGGCCTCCTCACAGGCCATTAGGGGATGGTTCAGGGCCGAACTGTACAGTTTGAGGGCTGGGTTGCTAGTTTTCACTCTGGGCCCCCTCACTGGCCCCCTCGCCTGCTTGCCGCTGCTGCTGCTGCAGGTACGGCGAGTGGGAGAGCTTTGATGCCTACATCGAACACTTTGAGTGAGTATGGTATGCATGGTCGCTGTGCTGGTTGCGCACAAACGTATGGCTGCTGCATCTCGATAGCATTACGCCGTGTGTTGTTGTACGTGATTGTACGCCATGCGTACGTTAGGAGTTTGCGTTGATGCTGTTGGCTTGCATACTGTGCACGGTGTGCAGAAGCTGAGCAAGGAGCATGCTTGTGTATGGGGGTGAATTGAATGATGGACAAGTACAAGGGGTGCGTGCTGAAGCTGCAGAAGCACCGCGCAGGTGGTTGCGTGCGCCTTACACGATGTGCCCGCATGTACTGCATGTGCACTGTGTGCGTACTGCACGTGTTCTGCAGGTCCGAGCACACCCGTGATTTCCTCAACTTCATCGACGACAAGGACATCCAATGGGAGGTGATCCCGCTCAAGAACGTCACTGACACGGAGCAGGTGAGTGAGAGGCGGTGCATGCAGTATGTGCGGCAGGCCATGTCAAGCTCAAGAAGAGAGCGAGTGTGATGGTTCCACGCTCACCTGCAACCATACCGTCAGCAGGGTTGAGAGAGGCATGTCACGCTCGTGCATGCGTGAGATAAACCCTGGTGCATTTTGAGAGGAGAGATCCTTCTTACAGCAGCTGGGGTGAGTCCGTATAGTCCGTAGCCTTCGGGCCATAGGTGTATGGCAAGTTATTGGGAGGTAGAGCAAGACTCATGCAGCATCCAGCGCAGCAGCACAGGCCTGCACGCCCACGTATGTTGACCCGTGAGCGATGCAGCTGTTGCCCGGTGTGTTGCATCGCTGCACCTGCAGGAGTCTCGCTCCGCCCGTGATGACCTGGTCGTCAAGGCGGGCGGCAAGGTGAAGCGCGTGTCCGCCAGCGACGATGACGTCAACCACCGCAAGAAGGCGCGCCAGGCGCACGTGCTGTTCCAGTACCACGTGGAGCCCTCCGTTCGTGAGGACTTCATTGACCAGTGGTGAGTGCTTGGTTCTATTAATCTTGGCTGCATATATCTGCGGTCTGGAAGCAGGCCATGAGAGTATGGGGTTAGCGTGCTGAAGTAGCTGAAGTGTGCGTGCAATGTGCTGGGTGAGTGATGCGTGCTCAGTGGTGAGTGTGTGCCAGGCAGGTGCTGCCAGCACCATCAGCCTAGGTACTGGATAGGTACTGGATAGGTACTGGATAGGTGCTGGATTGGCTGGGTGGTGCTGGATGCGGTGTCGATCAGCGTGCCGCAAGCACAAGCAGTTGTCCCAGTGTCCCACCACCTTCGCGGGCAACACATACGGCCATGCCTGCATCCACAGCCTGCCAGCCGCTAGGGCGGCCAATGCCACCTCAACCTGTGCACTGGCCTGTGCTTCCCTGGATGCCAAGCGGTCGAGCTGCAACGGCGTTGTACTGCAACGACCTTGTACTGCGCACCCTATTCTCACTCTTGAATGCAGGGAGGACCTGGCCGAGCGTGTGTGGGAGGAGGATGGCAACGTTGTCTTCGCGTGAGTTGTCTTAACCCCCACATGATTTTGCAAATGTAGCATCGACCTTTATGTGTGGTGTTGCATGTTTGTTTGTGGATGTGGATGCGTACGCATGCAAATATGTTCTGTTACATCAGGAATCACGCATGCATGCGCCGTGCTGCTAAGGCCCCCCACCCCCCCTGCCCCACCGGAACACCCTCCCCTCGTGTGCCCTGCCTGCCCTCCCGCCCTACCTCCACTTCCCAGCCTGCGCAAGGTATCCACCAACAACCACCACTTCTACGGCTACGGCACATGGGACTCTTACGAGGACTTCATCGACCACGTCGAGTCCAAGCACGTGCGCAAGCTGCTGGAGTAAGTGCACCTTGAACGCGTGCTGATTACTGCAGATTGTCGACCCTTTCTAGGTTACGCAAATTTAGCAGCGTTTTGGTGGTTGTAGCCCGTGGGGAGCTGCAGCGACGGGTTGCAAGCGTTGGTGTGGGTACTGCACCTGGCCAGGCAGGATTGTGGCAGAGTGGCGAGGGTTCGTGGCTGCCAATCCGCACAGCAGCGTGGGTGGACGAGTGGGTGGCGCACTGCTCGAGCGTAGAGGTGTGGGGCTCGACATCGTTCACATACGACTTGACCGTACTGCATGTGTACTGCACGTGTATTGCAGCTTCTTCGAGGATAACGACATCCTGTACTTCATCGACCCACTGTACAAGCTTGGAGATGAGCGTGAGAACAGGGCCTGAGCCAAGGCCGCCAGTGTCCACTTGGGGTACGGGCTGACCAACCTCTCCGCCCAGTGGGCGTGCACAGCACAGCAGCAGACGAAGAAGAAGAACAAGAACTGCCCGAGCATGAGCCCGAGCATGAGCCCGACATGGGCCACTCAACCTGTGGGATTATGAGGCTTGGCTCCCTGCGCTACGGTGACCAGCTGGGCGGTACGGCTGCAGTACACCACCGTCACCTGGCCTTGAACATTCATTGAGCTACTTTGTCTCATGGTTGGCTTTCCGCCGCCCCATTGCATGGGCCGCCTTGCCCCTTGTCCATGCAGGCGAGCCGCAACTTCTTTAAGCATACGCATAAGCATCCGCAGGCGGCCTTGCCCTGCCTGCCATTTGTACCATACCTGTCTTCCTGCACCATGCATGCAGTTGTGCCATACTGTGTCACACTGCTGTTGCAGCATATGCATGAGGAAGCGTCTGTTGTTGTTGGTTGCGGCGGCATGCAATGCCTAGTCAACCTGGCGGATACGGGCCTTCGCTGAAGGTGGGCGGCGCCCGCCAACACAGGCGGGGAACAGCAAGATGTGAAAGCAACACCCCATGAACCTTTACACCACTGTACACTAGCGCTTCGTTTGACACACCCTGTCAGTGTCCTGGTCATTCCCTGTGCGCGTTTTGCTTTGAAGGGCATGAGCCCCGCCTGTCTGTTGTTGCCTGTACCATTGTAGCCACTTTCTGGCAAACTCCCAACTGACGCGTGGGAGGTGTCTAGTGCTTGTGAAAATGCTCCAAGCACTGCCACCATGCCAAGCTGTGGGGCCTTGCCCAATACACAGCAGATTGTGTTCATGTCCCAGTCATTCCCAGCTAGGTGCATATCAGCATATGCACACAAGTTTGTTGAGCAGGGGTCACCGCTTGCTGGCTGCCTCTAGCATGCTCCCCGTGTGCTGTAGCCTCAAGCTGTTTTCCCCGCTAAGATTGAGCTGCACACACTATTCCGTGCACTCCTCATGGTCAGGGTGGCACTCTGACCAAGCACAGACTGTCCGCCTGGACCTGTAACGAATAAGATGTTGCTGACAGATGGATTCCCACTGTGTGTGTCGCAGCAGCATGTTAAACGCTTTGCGCTCCACTGGCTTGCGTGTGTGTCAAGATGTGATCCACTCACTCATGTTGGTCACCGGCTCTTCGCCGCCCTACGACCCTGGGCAACAGACAGCCCACGCTGGCAGCAACCCACATTGAGCATGCTCACCTCCAGAGCTAGCAGCTGACCCTGGTGACCCAGTACGTAGTGAGCGTGACACCATCAGAAATCTGACCCCAATCAAAGCCTTCTTCAGCTTGATGCATGCGGGACGGCTGCATCCACCACCACGTCCATGTAGTCCTATCTAGCCGCGTGGCCTAGCTGTCCCTGCAGCCATGCGCAGCTCTGGGCTGGTGTGTGCATGGACGCACCGGCTGCACTCGCACCAACGAGGTGGAGCAGGTCAGGGGGGTGTCATAGCATACATCCCAGGCGCTGCTCACAACCCACCTGCGCCGCAGGTGAGGGGCGGATAGGGGTATCGTCCACTAGAGATGCAGCGCACGGCACCTGTGCACTGGCTGCTGTGCTGTGTGCTATCGCTGCTGCTGGTTCTGCGCAAGGCCAGAAAACCGTGCGTGAATGTGCACAGCCCACGACAAGTTTTGTGGTAAATTGCAGCAGAAGCCTTGCGCTGACATGGCCTGGCCGTTGGACTGTGTAAGCAGGCGAATCAGTTGGTGTTAGGCACGTCCAATCGGGCGGGGTGGTTGGGACCCACCGTGCCATGCCAGCAAGGGTTGCCAACTCAACGCCTAGCCCTTTCACGCCTCTGCCGCTGCCTCGTTTGCAAACCGTGACTCATAAGTGCACGCTGGGCTAGCCAACACCGTCTTGCCTTGCCTGCCACAGTGCCTTGGCTTTGGGGAGTTTTTTGGGCACTTGGGCGGGATGAGGAATTGCAGCAGCAGCAGCAGCAGCCAGCCAGAGGCCCTTTGTATGGCTGAGAAGTTCCAAGGGGTACAAACGGCCTGTGTGGTGGCCCATGTTTGCCTGTCTGGTTCTTTCCAGAGGCGAATAGGCTGGTTTCGGGGTGGTTTCGGGGTGGGGTGGCGGTTGGCCGGGCCAACAGGCCACACGTGCAAGTGCACGGCCAGGTGTGCTGTGTTCCTACGCTGTACAAGTGCTCTTAGTGCTACGTCACGCTGCCAAGCATGCCACGACGACTGCCAACGAGCTGGCCCGCGTGCGTCCTACACGCATTGGCCTGGAGTCTTGGACGAAGCTATGCCACGACGCCACATCGTGCCAGACGACCCGCCACGTCGTGCGTCAACACCCAATGCCAATGAACATCATTACATCTGTTTGAACATTATAAAAAGCCTCCAGCAACCAAGCACTTTGGCAGTTATTGCGGGTACCCCACCGTTGTTGCTGACAATCCGCCCTCCGATCCCGCATCCCCGGTCGCAGCTCCCTGCCTGGCGTCCTCCCCTGCTGGCAACATGAAGGCGTCTACTGTGGCCGTGCTGGCCGCAGCACTGCTGCTGTGCCTGGGCGCTGCTAGCGCTGCTCGCTCCTTTGATTTTGACAACTTTGGCGACAGCCTGAGCTTCATCAAGGTGCGGTGGGCTGCTGATACAGTGATACGGTAATATAAGGGCCAGAGAGGCTGGGCGGGCTCTATATCTTTCCCTGCTGGGACGTCGTCAGCGAGGGTGCAGTGCGGTTTGCACCAACTGCTGCTGCCCAGCAAGCCGCGCGCTTTGTCTGCTGACCCCCCCCGCAAGCAACAGCACTGCAGCCAGCATTTTGTTGCAGAAACTCTTGGGGTTTTAGTGGGTGCACCCGCGCATGTTGTATTCTGCTGCTGTCGTTGGTCTGCACGTGGGGGGCCGGTCGTGCGCTCACGGTGACCAACCGCCAGTGCTGCCTCAGCATCGAATCCATGGGCCACCTTGCCTCCCTTGACTTGACCATTGCACCGTCCCACATTATCAACAATGTACGTCCTTGAGCATCCAATGTTTGCCAGCATCCGATTCCCAGCATCCGATCCCTGGACAAGCATGCGATTTAGTGATTCCACAGTGTGCAATGATGTCAACCGTCCACGGACGGTCCACTAGCCCAGCGTGCAACGCACACGAACTGAAGGCTCAGCTCCCTGTTACGCTTCATCACTGCTCGCGCCAGTCTGCCACAGCTTTGCTTTCGTCGAGCGCCTCCAAAGCCTGACTGTCCTTGATCTCTCCCCGCCCCCCCCTTGCCCCCGCGCTTGCCTGCAGTCCAAGATCGCCGCCGCTTCCAAGGCCGGCGACAGCCTCACCCGCCACGAGGATGAGAAGGACTGGAAGAACCACCGCGCCTTCGTGGCCATTAAGTACCGCGTGCCGCCCTCCATGCACGACAAGTTCATGGACGAGTGGTGAGCATCAAGCGAGGCTGTGCATGAAGCGCAATCGCATGCAGCACAATCTGCACTTTGGTACCGCAGGACTGCACTGTTTTGTGCGTGTTGTGATGTGCTAGCACACAATTAGCACCATCTTCGCTTGGACCCACACCTGCATATTGGGTTGTGCACTGGTGTGCTCCCCCCAGCGCTGCTTTCATCAGCTGCTCTGTGGTGTATACTGTGGTCGCGTTCATGCTGTTGCTGCATGCCGCCATGCTGCGGATGTGAAGCAAATGAGCCTGTAGGCTAAGCTTGCTTGCATCACAAGCTCGCCACGGCGGCATGCAGCAAGCCCACCCACACGCGCCACTTAGCACCACCATTCACATGCATGCCGTGAGAGGCCACTGTATGTCATCTCAATCCATGGTTCAAGCATATCTGGGTCATGGCTGTGCCAACACGCGGCGCAAACGTGCGCACGCGCGCACACAAGCACGTGCAGTTATGTGCACCACACTCAATCTGCGCTGTTCCCTGCCGCCAAACCTCATTCACTGCTGACAGGGACCACCTTGAGAAGGAGACCTCGAGGGAGAAGGGCATCATCACGTACGACCTCAGCAAGACCATCGAGGACAACCTGTACTTCCTCTGGTGAGTACCGCGGTAGCATGTACTGCATGTACTGCCAGGTCTGCAGTGGGCCATTGTGCTAGGAATATCGTGGCTCCTGCTGGGTGAAAGCAAGGGCTGTGGCCTCAGGTGGCATCTAAAATTCTAAATTGCTTGTATGCAGTGCAAACGCCCTCGCTCACTGGCCTGCCCGCACGCACGCACACGCCCGCTCTAGTGCAAAGTACAGCACAGCAGCCAAGAGCATAGCCCAGGGCAAGGCGCAACTGCTGCTATTACGTTTATGCTGCAATGATTGCATGTGATGTGCATGTCTGCGAATGCAACAACTTTGGCCGGATGCAGCGAGGTACACGCGCATGCCGCGACACATGCATGGATGCATGGCTAGCCAGAGCATGCTGATACCGAGTCTTGCCTCTTGCCCCAAACACATTAAGTCCTTCGGCCCTAACCCTTATTGGTGATCTCTTAGGGTCGCGTACTGACTTGAGCGTGCACCTCCTGCCTGCCGTGCGTGTAGTTATGGCGAGTGGGAGACCTTTGATGACTACATGGACCACATCCGGTAAGCGCTGAGATGCTCATTTGTGCTGAGAGTGTGGATGCCATGATTGAGATAGAGACCACCTGATGATTCATGTATGCACGGCTCGACGGGCCGCTCCCAATAGGATGTCGGCTTCGATTTTGTTTTGTGACGGCGCATGGCTGGACACGGTTAGGGGTTTGGCCCTTTGGCAAAGTTGCACTGACCCAGAACCCTATGCATTTCCAGCTCGCATGCGTGCATGCATCATGTGCATCCAACGTTATTCGTATTGAATGCTGGGCTGCCGTTTGCCACTGCTCACTGCCCCCGCCCCGCCCCCCC
>BDDA01000846.1:0-26723 GCA_001662385.1 Chlamydomonas asymmetrica
TATGAGTTGTAGCCTTGCTGAGAATGCATCGACTCATGTGTGAATTTAAACGACGATGCAGCCCAGTTCCGTTAGCATTCCTGACGGAACCGGGTCAGAATCCCTAACGGAACTGGGTCAGTGCCTAACGGAACTGGGTGCATATGTGAATTGACCCTTACGCCATTTCTGACGCCAAACCGTGCCCCAAAACCAACCACACGCAGCCCGGCGGCGGCATGGAGCTGGCAGTCTTCGAGGCGCGCATGCGCGGAGAGGTCGATGCCCGCCTACGCAACATCGAGGAGCGCCTCGCCTTTGCGAGCGTAGGCGGCGGTGGCGCCGCCGCCGCCGAGTCTGGCGGCGCGGGCGCGGGAGGGTCACGCGGCGGCTCCTCTGGCGGTGGCCTGCTGGACCCCACCGGGGTCGCCGTGCGGCTGAAGCAGCTGGAGGTGTCCACCGCCGAGTACGCGTCGCGGCAGCACGAGATCGACGCGGTGTCGCGCCAGATGACCAGCCTGCAAGACATCCTGCAGCGCCTGGCGGAGGAGATTGTGCGCATCAAGTCGTTGCGGGAGAGCCCCGCCGTGGGCGACGGCTCCAACAACACCAACAACAGCGGCGGCGCTAACGCCAACGGCGGCAGCAGCGCGCACCCGGCGGTTTCGGCAGATGAGTTTGCGTCGCTCGCACAGGAGGTGCGGCAGGTGGACCGAGAGGTGGCCGGGCTGGCCAGCCGGCTGGACGGGCTGCAGGCGCAGGTGCGCAGCTTGGCGGCGGCCGGGTCAGGTGGCTCCGGCGGGGGGAGCGGCGGCAACGGCGGCGGCGGCGGCGTGAGCGCGGAGGTGCTGGCGGGCGTGGAGAAGAAGCTGGCGGAGCGGCAGGCGCGGTACGAGGGCGCGCTGATGCAGGTGAGCGGCCGCTCGGCCCTGCGCAGCGGGTAGCGCGTGCGCATCTATGACTGTTTTATGTGTCCAGGAGCCGGCACAGGTTGATCGGTGGTGTGTGTTTTGCCAAATGCGGTAGTGGGTAACCATGAAACCACACATGCATGCTGTGAGCCCATATAAGCAAACAGTCTCAGCATTCAGGAGCACTGATATGATGGGGCCTGCCTCTTGCCCACGCTCAAATATTGACATGAAGCACTCTGTTGAGCAATCCGTTAAGTGGTATTGCTCGTGACTTGTTTGCGGCTTTGCGCACACAGGTGGCAAAGCAGGTGGACGCGTTGGATCAGCGGCTGAAGGAGGAGCAGGATGGCAACGCGCGCGTGATGGCGGCGCTCATGGCGGCCGCGCCGGGCGGCGCGACAGCGACAGCGCCGCCCAGCTCATCAGGCTCAGTGGGTGGTGGCGCGCCCGCAGCTGCCATGCCTGCACGCAAGCCATGACAGGCATGCAGAGCTGAACGACCGCCCTCGTCATGATGCGTGGAAGCGAGTTTTCCGTGCTGCTGGTTATGTGCAGGGTAGAGCTGCCCTGATGCCGCTTGATGCAAGCCGTATGTGCATGCATACCCATGCACACATCCATGCTTGATCCCACCGCATCATGCATATGCAAGCTTGGGCTTGCTGACTAAACCAGGACTGCAACTATGATCTGCGCTGTGCACCGCAACCGTGTGCGTGACAGTTTTCGCGGCACCCTGCTCCCAGCATCCCTCCCAAACACCATCTCTTCGCTAATGAACCCCCTCAACCTTCGCACTGGGCCATTTATGGCCATATGACAATCGAACAGTGTTGTGGTTGATACCTTATCACAGCTTGGACAAAAGCCAGATGCCCCCGCGCCCCAGTCCCCTGCAAAATCTTTCCTGCCCCCCCAAATAATGTGTCCTCAACCCATCACATATGTGTGGGCAGACGCCTGTACCTGAAATCTCACCATCCACTCCCATACCTAAATATGTTGCGTGACGCCTGACCATGTTGAGACTATGTACCGTATAGGGGACACTGCCGGCGTGCGCTCAGGCTATCGTGATGACAAGGCACCAGGCTCGCTCTGGTACCCACCGCGGTGCTTTGCACGTCATCCATGGTTTTGCTCACCCACGCAGCGCTTGAGCCTGCATTGGAGCCAAACCCCTGTGAGTGCGGCACCCGCAGCGGTGATGCAAGCAACGTTGCAGGTTGAGCGCGGCTGGCCAACCTGCACCTGCAGCAGTTGACATCACGCAATCCCGCTGACGTGCATGATGCATATCCTGGCCGATATGTGCCTGCTGGCCGCTTGTGCCGCTGCTGTCACCATTACCGCTGCAACGTTCAACAGCAGTTTGCCAGCTTGTACTGCCTGGGCCGCAGCCGAGTCAAAGCAAGCACGCACACCTGGCCCAACCTATCCCTGGAAGCGTTACTCTGTTTAACTACGATTCTTTTCCTTACCTTGCTTGGACCACGTCACCTGGACTGTAATCTTCCTGCTTGCCAGTTTACGTTTTTCAAACCACTGACAGCGTGACTCACCTGCAAGCCGTCGACAGGCTTGGGTTGACACAGGTCTTGGGAAGGCTTCATGCAGGGAATCAGTTTCTATCCTGGCATGTGTTTAAAAGCGCCTTCGAGTGCTTTGGCAGCTACGCTTGCACAGCGGTTGAACGGCAGCGGGTGAATGAATGTCCGTGCCTTGTCTTGCAGGCTTAGGGGGGGGGGGGGAGGCCCGCCGCACATGATGCCCCCACGCTGCAATGGAATGCATAGGGAAAAGCCTGCCAGGAGCCTGTGGCTCCTGCCGTGGCTGAATGACAAATTTTGAGCGTCCAGCGGTTTGCCAAAATTCCACGTACAGTGTTGGATCGCTGCTTCACTAGAGCGAGAGTTGAGTGACGACACTTGGCAGACAGTCAGATACATTCCCGTAAGTTGCGCTGTTGCTTGCTGATGTGCTTCAGCGAGCTTGCCTCTTAAGCTTGTAGCCATGTACTGCGCTGTGCTGCCCTCTTCATGTGTCGCGGCCGCTGCGCACATTGGACGCCGCCACATAAGCGCGCTGCGCTCCTGCACTCAGCAAGTCGCGCAATTAATAAGCGCCGCAGCATCTCACGGCGCTCCTCCTCCTTCCTCCTTCTGCTGCCATCACAGCTACGCACCGCTTGACAACACTCTGACAACGCGTTGCGACCATCGCGCTGCAAAACAACGCCGAGGCAGATGGCCCATGGGTTGGCCAGCCCGTTCGGCCTAAACAGACAAGAGTGCACAGCAGCGGACCTGTGCGGCTTTCCAACCCACCTTCGTGTGAGGGTGCCCTCTCCCTCTGAAGCGCTGCAGCATGCCGCCGCTGCAGGGGACGCTTTGGACCAGCAGCAGCCACAGCTGGGGTTCCAAGGCGGCCCTTGGCAGCAGGCCAAGCTCGCCGGCGCTTCGGACGACCCTGAACAGCTCACCATCCAGTGCTTTGCTGACCTGGGTTTGTATAGCCCTGCTGGGTCTCTACAGCAGCAGCCTGGCCTGCCTCACATCCTTCCCCAACAGCACTCTACGTGTGTTCAGCATCAGCGCTCGCAGCACGATCAGCTTCCCGCCTCGCTCACTGAGCTGGGGAGCTCACCCAAATCGTTCTCGCAGCACTCCTCCCTGGTGCCTGCCTCTGCTGCGCCAGCACCCCGCTCAAGAGCGCCCAGAACGCCTCGTCAGCAGCAGCAGGCTCAGCAGCAGCAGCAGCACAACCTGTCTGAGGGAGGGGCGTGCACTGCGTTCAAGGCCTCCAAGCGACGTAGGGACTCGGGACAAGGACAACAGCAGCAGCAGCTGCTATTTCAGCAGCAGCAACAGCAGCAGTACTGCAGTGGGGCCAGGGAAGGCTTCTCTCCGACTGGCCTCTACGGTACTGCTAACACTAGCGAGGACCGCCTTGCTGGCGGCGTGGAGGCAGCGCGTGCGGCGCTGTCGCCCACCGTCAAGTCTGAAGGTGAGGGAGGCCAGCATCCGATGACACGCGCTCAGATTGTTGCTAGCAGGTGCCTAAGTTGATGTCTCAAGGGTGCCCCTGGAGGTGCCCGCTCGTCTTCTTGACCCTGTGTTGGAGACCCATGGGTCCACCGTTTGGAACTCAGCGTCCAGCCCCAAGTCTTGACCCTGCAGCCGCGTCCAGCTAGTCAATTTGTTGATGCGGCCGCAGGGGTAAGACTCGGGGCGTGGTTCGCAGTCCATAAAGGTTGCAGGCTGTTATCAGTGACCTGTGGACATGCCAGTGGAAATCGCCCTGGGAACAGGTGCTTTGAGTGCCCACTGCTGTGAGGCGTGAAAACCTCGGGTTGGGTTGGGTTGGGTTTGCACCCGCTTCATGCTGTGTGTTTGTGTGGTTTATAGTAGCCTCTGTTGTTCTGCTGCCAGCAGCATGCGTGCACATCCACACATTCGTGCAGAGCCTCTGCGCGCTGTGGGAGCAGCAGGTCGTGCACACTGCTGCGCAGCCAGACACAGGCAGGTCTGAGGTCTGCAGTGACTGCCTTGCGAAGCCTGTTTGGCACGCTTTCGCCCCACTTGAGGTTTTGTGCCAACAGCAGCGCGGGGCGGTGCATGACTGCCACACGGCATGTCCTGCAGCGCCATGCCACTGCCACTTGATCAGCCCACATCCGCTGTGCACGTCAGCATGAGCTTTTATGTGTGTGTGTGTGTGCGCATGTCCACGCGTCCTGCCTTGCAAACGTGTGCAGCGGTCGATGGTGGGGACTCTCTCATGGACGGGGCGCGTGCTGCTCTGGGCGGCGTAGGTGCTCCAGGGGGGAGCGGTGCGTGCGCCGGCATCGCCACCTCCCCCGGCGGCGCCGCCGGCGTGTACCTGATGGACGGCGGTACGGCAGGAGGAGTGGACGGCGGTACGGGCGGTACGGGCGCCTGCAGCATGCTGATGAGTGATGAGTGTGAGGATGAGGAGGGGGAGGCCGAGGATCCCAAGAAGGTCAGTATTGTACCATTCTCTCACTCGTACTGCGCGCCGGCAGGGTCCGCTGTGCACAGCGAGTGCAAAGAAACAGTTCTGTGTCATAATGAAGTGCGTGACCTCGCTTTTGGGTGTGTCGCATGCTTCAGTGTGCCACTTGCTGCCTCACGCGTGCTGCGCGCTGCCTCACACGCGCTGCTGCTGCAGGCTAAGGAGCGTCGTGAGCGCAACCGCATCGCCGCCCGCAAGTGCCGCGCCAAGAAGGTCGCCATGGCGCGACACCTGCAGGCAGGTCCTGGCGGCAGGCACAGCGAGAGCTACTGCTCAACACAAGAGGTCTCGCATAACACAGCATTATTGTTGTGCTTTAGCACTACTATCACTACTGTGCATTTTGGGACACGGGTTTCGGGTGTGGTGTCACCACTGTTAGCCGCTGGTGGTGAACTTTTTTGCGGTCTATGTTTGGCAGCCATTATACTAAACAACACGTGGACTAAGGCGATGTACGGATGGTTCAGAGGGCGCGGAAGGCTGGGCATGACTCAGCGTACGCACATCATGACACATGATGACGTCCATGAATGAAGCTTATCTGAACCGCATGTGGTGGATGGATTGAGGCGTTGCGGTCCTACCACACACGTTGTGCACGCCTGCCGCTCAGCGGTGCTCGTGGTGTGTGGATGCTCCCTGCGCTTGTGCTCTCAGGACGAGCTCAAGGACCTCGTGTGCCAGAACCATGAGATGAAGATGCAGGTGCGGTACAAGCGCAGCACAGCGCCCTGCAGTGTGCTGACACGCTCTCCCCTCTTTGTGCAGCACGGGTACCGTACTGCCGTGTGTGTTTAGAGTTATTTGGTGCCTGTGGGTCCATGCGGTGTGCTTTCCGTGGGGCCGTGCAGTGTGCGGGTGTGTGGTATCTTACCATGGGAGGATATTTAATTGGCATGGGAATGACATTCAGCGAGTCCTGCATGCAATTCACACGGCTCGCGCGGCGTGCCTCTCTGCCCCATTTCTGCAGCTCCATGCTCGTACACGCTGAGCTGAGCGGGAGCTGCCTTGGCATCAGGGCATGGGCGGGCGGGCGGGCGGGCTGGAGGGCGGTGTTAGACCCAGTGGCAGACCTGTGTAGGCTGATTGATTGACTTTACATCACTTGGCCGATCAGGTCATCCATGCCTGTGTGAGGCTGTACATGATGCCTAGGATAGGAGACCGCTGTTGTGAGGTGTGCCAGTAGCGATAGGCAGGGGTGGGCAGCAAGCAAAGCGTCTGCTTACGGCCGCTTTGGCGCATTGTGTGCTGCCCAACGTCTGCCTTGCTCTACTGGCACACCTCACAACCACTGACTTGTTGACATGCCTGCTGGCTCAGCAGTGTGTTATGGGCATGATGATGCATCGCCGATTTGCCGCCTCATCTCAGCAGTGCATCATTAGGCACCAGAGACAAAGCTGAACGTGC
This sequence comes from Chlamydomonas asymmetrica, assembly GCA_001662385.1. Taxonomy (NCBI): domain Eukaryota; kingdom Viridiplantae; phylum Chlorophyta; class Chlorophyceae; order Chlamydomonadales; family Chlamydomonadaceae; genus Chlamydomonas; species Chlamydomonas asymmetrica. Next base: position 6,348 of record BDDA01000846.1, read on the forward strand.
GGGAAGCTGGGAACGGTGAACGCACTACCGGCATTCAACCTGGTTGAGGTTGTGGTTGGTGCGGGCTGCTGCCGCACGGCTTGTACTGCCATGCTGTACTGCCATGCTGTACCGCAGGTGGTGACGTGGCACCGCATGTTCAGCCGCGAGGTCAGGCTACGTGAGGCCATGAAGAAGCTGCTGCTAGCCACATGGACGCCCGCCATCACCGCGGCTACAGGTAGGACCACGGCAAGTCAGCAAGCATGTACTGGTTTGCATGTACTGGTTTGCATGTACTGGCACTTGTTATCGGATGATCGTATTGGGTATTGCAAAATTGTATGTTTCGACTGTTGTGTGCACTGTGTGATTGTGCCAGCCCACACACTGCATCCTGGTCATGTGTAGACTCGCACACCTTGCGCTTGCTCAACGCTCCCACTGCCTCCCCCAACCCCCAACGTTGCAGCCCGCGTCACCATTGCGTGCATGTACAACTGGGCCCAGCTCACACACACTCAAATGTACATCCACACCGCACAGCAACATCACTGCTTCGCTCATCCATGAAGGGCCTGATCGGCCAAGTGATTGATATTCAATCAGTCACAGCACGTGTCAATCGATGGCCGCACTTGCACAAATGCTCACAAACATCTTCTTGCGTTGCTCATGTTTGGTTTTGGCCATGCTCTGCTGCTCATTGCTTTGATGTACCTCGTGTCCTTCAATGCCGGCCGGAAGGCTTCACTGCCAGCAACGTTATTGTGGGCTTGGAGGCCGGCAGCATCGACACCAACGCCATCAGCGCCATGCTGCAGGGCCCTGGGGAGGGCCCCGTCCCACTGCCGGATGCCACTGCTGACGGCGCAGCACCGGCTGTGACCAGCTCGTCAGGCATGGCACCGGCAGCAGAGCAGCAGCAGCAGGGGCAGCAGCAGGCAGGCGCTGCAGGGGCTATGCCTAGCAGCATGCCGCTGTTTGCCCCGCTTTTCCCCATGCCTGCTGGCTCCGCGGCCGCTTCTGGCCTGCCACACAAAGCGCACCTGAACCATGGTACCCCAGCCATGCATGCGCAGCAGCAGCAGCAGCAGCAGTTCCATTCCTGCCAGCCGCCGCTGCTACCGCCACAGCCGCCACCGGGCTTCACCAGTGCCAGGTTCAGCTCAGGACTCGCCAGCAGCGATGGCGGCATGGGCGGCAGCAGCGGAAGGCCCCTGTTTGAGATCCCCCCCTTGACTCTCCCCCAGATGGAGTCATCATCCCATATGGACGACATGTGCAACGCATCGTACCATGAAATGCGTGGCGTGCCTGACCCAGCAGGCATGGACGCATTCGCATACTCCGGGGGGGGCGTGCTTCAGGGCCGGGTCATCCCCATGCCACCAGCATCAGCGGTGGCATCAGCCATGCCCCTGGCGCAATGCATGAGCTCGGATGCCATGGCGGCGCAGCAGCAGCTGCAGCACCAGGGCAGCTCGATTTTGAGCTCTCTCCCGCCTTGCCTGCAGAACATGCAGCCCATGTCCCCGATGTCGCCGGATGTGTCCCCGGCGGCAGTGCGCCATGCATGCACAGCATCGCCCCGTCAGCCGCCAGGCAGCTCCCCTGGAATGCACTCGTCCACTAACTCACAGCAGCAGCAGCAGCAACAGGCGATGCAGCCCAGTGTACAGCAGCAGCAGATGCAAACCCGCTGTTTTGGGTCAACCACCTCACCCTCAGCGCCCGCAATGACGCGTCCCGGCCCCATCACGGCCTGCGGTGTCCCCCTTCCTGTAGCCTTCCCCATGGACCTGTCAGGCGCGGTGGCATCAGGCAAGAGCGGCCGCAGTGGCAGCGCCACACCCTCAGCTGCCGCTGGCACCCGCCACTCTGGCACCCCGGCTAGCGCCTCCATGGCAGCGCAGGCCGCGGCCGCTGCGGCAGCGACGGCGACCGTGCTGGATGCGCTGTCGGGCTTCATGCCTAACGGAGCTTTGGCCGCTGCGGCCGCTGCAGGGCAGCCGGCACCGCCTGCCGCAGCTGGCCTGGCGCCGCACCTGCACATGCACCACAGCGTGCCGTGCACGGTGGGCGGTGGAGGGTCTCCAGCGGCGTTTCCCCACCATGCGGGCGGAATGCCCGCGCCGCATGCGCATCATCCCATGCATGGCCACCCTCAGGGCTCCGATGCGTACCGCATGGCCGGCGGTACGGCTGTAGCGGATGGCGGCGACTCAGCCCTGCTGCGGCCCTACGCCTCATGCCCCGCCGCCACACTGGGGGCTGCGCCTTCGGCTGATCGTGGCGGTTACACGGATGGCGGGCGCGGTGGGGGTGCGGGAGGGTATGGGGGCAGCGGCGAGCGTGGCTCGCCGCCAAGGGCGGAGGCGGAGGAGGAGGAGGGTGCGAGCAACGGCAGGCGGCAGGCGCTGACCGGCCATACCAGCAACGGGCTCAGCACCACGCACTCCACCAACAACGCCGCGTGCCTGTGCCAGTGCGAGCACAGCAGCCACCAGCAGCAGCAGCAGCAGGAGCAGCAACTGCACAGCGCGAGTGGCCATGGCGAGACTGGGGCTGCAGCAGGTGGCGCCGCATCGGCGGCAGCGGCAGTGCAACCCGTCGCACCTAACACCCCGTCCAACAGCGCCACCAGCAAGGGAGACTCAAGCTTTAATCAGCCTGTAGGTAGCGACGGCGCTGCACCCGCTGCTGCTGCTGCTACCGCCAGTGGAGGTGCCGCCGCAGGTCCCACATGCATGGCGGAGCGTGCGCCGTCAGGGGTTTCATCAGGCGGTCCAGGCTCTGCCGTCGGCGCTGGCATAGATGACGGCGCAGGAGCTACTGGTACCGGTGCTGGTGCTGATATCGCAACTGCTGGGCAGACAGCAGATACGGCTGCGACTGCTGGTGATGCCGGCGCCTGCGCCAGTCGGTCTGCTGGTGGTGCGCCTGAGCAGGGCCCAGGCCAGCAGCAGCAGCAGCAGCAGCAGCAGCCAGGCGGGCACCAGAACGCCATGCAGAATGCTTGGAGCATCGACCCCGCATCTTCCATGGGCCTCATGCGATTTGATTCTTCGGCCCTGATGACTCATCATGACTCAGGCTCCCTGGAGTGGCTCCTGGGCATACCACTGCAGAGCGGCGCCGCCAACGCTAACGCCCCCAGCGCGGCCCACGGCATCGGCGGCGCTGATGGCGGTGACTGCGGCGGCGGCGGTGGCGGTGGCAATGGCGCCCAGTAACTGACCTGCGCTGCCAGCGATGAGTTGGAACCTATGTAGGTGTGGCCAATCATTGTTCCAAATCGAATTCATAAGCGGTCTTTGTCTGCGTAGCCACGGCGATGCGGCAAGTTTTGCTGAAGGGGTTTATGCCCGGCGCATACTGTATGTGCGTTGCTGTGGACCTCTTCCAGTTGCATGGGTTGCGGCCGAAGCGCGGTATGGTCTGCAGCAAACAGAGCCAGTGCTGCAGGTTAAGGAGGCACTGGTCCCTCACACCCCACAACGCGCCTCGACTGATGCCAGAAGCGGTTGCATGTTGCTGACAAGTTGGACAGCTGCTGCTGATCAAGGCTGCATCGCGCTTGCGGCTACCATGCAAGGCTTTGTATCAATGAGCCTCGTCTGTGTGTCCCTTCATAATTCTATGCCACAACCGGTCATGGCATGCCCGTTGGCATGCATGGCACTGCCGCACCATACCTGGACACGTGGCTGGCGTTGTACCCGTGTTGGGGCGGTAGCGAGGGTGGCGACGCGCCACGACAGATCATTTTTGTCACTTAATGGCTCACTTGGGGCAGTGGCATGCCGGTCAATTTCACCGTTACGCTTACCACTCCACCACACAGTTGCATTCCCCTTTTTGTGGAGGGGCTCGTCATGCCGCATGCCTACACGCTCATGAAATCCCCAGACCACCGTATTACGGCGCGCGTTGCTGTTGCAGTTGACATTCTATGTTAAATGCCCTGCCACAGGGGAGTCACATTGCCACGACGACCCACCAAGCCCCGGGAGTGACATGTGCTGTGCACTCCACCACGTTGCCTGCCGATGCGCAAGCGGCCATGCAATTTGCTGGCGCGCGGCATTCATGCCTCGGATTGGAACCTAAGCCAGAACCCAAACCCCGATTTCATGTTGCATGCCTTTGGGCTGCCTTGAGAAACAAGTGTATGGGTGCATTTCGTGTGAAGGACTCGGTTGCTGTGCTCGCGTTGAACCGTTGGTTGGCGGACGCATCCTGACCATAGTCATGAAGCGCCGCGCAAGCAGGCAGCACCGCTCAGGCCCTGTGCACAGCATCACCTGACTTCCTGTATATTATGTTATATGTACCAATGTACATCGGCGCAAACCCGGATTCATGCGGGTATTGTTTGGGTTGGGCTTGGTGTTATGTGTTGGTCTGGTTCCGGAGCTTTACAACATGGCCCTGCTTATATATGCTGGCCCCAGGGCACGTTTGGACGTTGAATGTTCGATGGACTCGGCCAGCTCGCATCGTGGCTTCTACCAACGCCACGTATATGGATTGAAATTTGAAAGCATGTAAGCATGCATCAGTTGGCCAGCATGCCAGGTGTGGTTGGTTGACTTACATCACTTGGCCTATCTGGCCATTCATGGATTGCATCAGTGCATATGAAGTTGTGTGGGGTGTGTGGTGGTGCGTGTGTGAGCGGGCGTGTATGTGATTTGAGCCCAGGCATACATACATGCAACGATGAAGTGTGCTGCAACGTCAGGGGGGGAGGTCGGGGCGTTCAGTTCGCGTAAGGAACCGGGGAGGGGGCGGTACCGCGAGCGCAGCGCTTGCACGGTGGGTTGAGGGCAAGTGAAGAGAACGTGCTGCAAGTCGCATGCCGCGGCGTGACAAACGGGGCAAACACGGTCATGAAATGGGCGATGGGCAATCCTGCCGGTGTCAACAGGGAGGAGCGGGGAGCAGGAGCAGCGAACTTGTGCCAGGTGTGAGTCCGACCGCTCTCCCACTAACACCCATTGTGATGGCTTTCTCCTCAGCGCGTGCCGTCCTGTAACATACTGAGCACGTCGGCAATCATGGTGCGTACAACATCCGCACACACTCCCACTTTCATCCGGATTGTTGGCTGGGGTCCCTGATTTTGTGCACTGTGGGATGGGCTTTGGTCAGTATCGTAAAGGTCCATTGCGTAGGAGGACCCTCAGTGGAAACAACCCCTAAAAGGTGTTGTTGGTGTCAACTTGCGCAGCAGAGCTCGCTGCGCCCTGCTATGCACCAGCGGAAGCGGTTCCCCCCTTTGCACAGGTCTTGAACCTGAGTGACACTTGCACAGGTCTTGAACCTGAGTGACACTTGCACAGGTCTTGGACCTGAGTGACACTTGCACAGGTCTTGGACCTGAGTGACACTTGCACAGGTCTTGAACCTGAGTGATACTTGCACGGCAGTGTGTTGTCAAAGCGTATTCACTATGTTATGTTGTGTTATGAGAGGACTTGTCCAAAGCATCCGCACCCATCCTCAAAACAAAAACACAATCCCTTCCGTCCCCTCCGTCGAGAACCAGCACGCCAGTCGGTCGGTATTGGCAACGCTGTGTGCTCCAACCCTGCGTTCATGCATGTTGTGCACTGTGGAGCCTCTGCACCCTGACGCCCCAAACTTGGCTGTTGACAAAATAATTGCGGTCAGCGCAAACGTGCAAGCACACTTAGACGGCGCTCAACAGTGAATAAAGAACATCAATGAAACAGCAGCTTCCTTGTGCATGCTGCTGTCGGTACTGCTCCGGTGCTCCACGCTGGTGCCACGGCGTGCCAACCCTGAGTTGGGTCAGAGAGACAGTGACTCTCTGCTGACAAGCGGGTGCCCGCACAGATAAGTGGAGCGTAGTTTCTTGCTGCCATCAGCGTGGCTCAGCACACACTAGTATACACTGGTATTGTTGTGTGCTTTTTGCGCAGGTTGGAACACGCGTGCGAAGCCATCTGAGCTCGCGTTGACACATTGATATGGAACACTGTGGACTGTGCAGGTATGCACTATGCAATGCAAGAAATTGCACTGTATGGACAGAGAAAGGTGCCCAAGTCAAAAATGCATGAGTGTACTGCACTCGTCCATGCATTTGGGGACCCTCTCTTGCTCTTGAGCCCGAGGCGCGCCTGGCTCAGCCCTCTCTCTTAGCAGCCGCTGGCACTTTTTGGCAACGCCGGGCAAAAATGGTGAGCTCTATGTTAAGCCTGTCAGCTCGCGCAGCCGTCTCTGGTCGTTTTCGTTCGCGCGCTGTGGCTTTTCGCCAGGCCTCTGAACGCTGCGCTGTGCACCGCGATTGCAGGTGAACGTCCCGAAGACCAAGAGGGCCTTCTGCAAGGGTTGCAAGAAGCATATGATGATGAAGGTCACCCAGTACAAGACTGGCAAGGCCTCGCTCTATGCCCAGGGTAGGTGTTCCAAGTTGGCCTCTGCCAAAACCCACGCAATTGGCCCCAGCAGCAGCGTTTGGGAGCTGCAAGCATGGGCACCACAGGCCTGTGGAGCTCACTGTGATTGATCAACAGCAGCACCGCTGGAGCGCTGGTCGGTCTGCGGCTCTTTGGACTTACGCGCAGCAGCCGCTGTGGCCAGCCGGAGCGCAGCAAGCGGTGTGCACGTGGAGAGCTTGGACCTCCGCTTCCTATGCCGCCGAATGTTGTATCAGCAGCTTTGCATTCCGCCTGGAGGCTGCACTGGCAGAACACACAGGCGCGAGGCCAACTTTGCGACGGCGAGCGCCAGCAGCGTTAAACTTGTGGCGAGCCCTGTACGCAGGAACTTCACCAGGTCTAGCACGGCATGTTCAGCAAGCAGCTGCCAGCAAGGCTGGCTGCAGTAAGCTGGCAAAGCACGGCGCCTTCGCAGCAACTTCGCGCCGGCTCGGCGCGCTTCTTGACCGACCTTTGCGCATAGCTGGGCAGGCTCATGTCGAAGACTAGCTCCAATACGTGCTTAAGTCAAGCCTCGCTGCGCGCATGTCGCCGTGCGCAGCAGCAGGCACTGTTTGTGGCGGCACTGACGGCCCATGCATTGGTGCCCTGTGTTTGTTCCAACGTGTAGGTAAGAGGCGTTACGACAGGAAGCAGTCAGGTTTTGGTGGTCAGACCAAGCCCGTGTTCCACAAAAAGGTATGCACTGCTTCTGCCGCAGCCGCTTTGCACACCATGCTCGACAATGAGCCTAATAGGCAGGCCCCGGAACGTGTTCTGGCACGGTTCCTCAAGCAGATACCAGGGTGACACTGCTAAGCATAACTTTCCGTTCGGGTTGGTGTGCGTAGGCCAAGACCACGAAGAAGATCGTGCTCAGGCTGCAGTGCGCTGAGTGCAAGACCACCGCCATGAAGGGCCTCAAGGTGAGCCCAACACCAGGCAGCTCTGTGCTCCGATGTTTTGGTGTCTTTCATGCATGTTCCTGTAGTTGTGCAGCATGCAAGCAGTCAAGCGCGTGTGTGGCTGGTGCATAGGCTGACATCACGTGTTGTGTTTTCTGTTTGCAGCGCTGCAAGCACTTCGAGATTGGTGGTGACAAGAAGAAGGGCAACTAAACCATTCGACCCTCCTACAGCCCTGCCACACTAGCTCGCTTGTAACACTTCATACCTCACCGCGCACGCACGTGTCGAGCAACGGCCGAAACACAGCAGCTGCACGTATGTTGCTTTAACAGCAGCGGCCAGCTCATTGCCACTATCAGCAGACCTGCTTAGTGCGGACGTCAGGGTTACAGAGGCCTACAGCACGGCATGTGCCGCAGTTGTGGGCTAGACAGCAGTCGATTAACAGCTCAGACAGGATACCCGCCAGGGTGTGTGCAGCCAGTTGCTGAGCTGGACAAGCACAGCACAAGCCAGGGGGGCGCACACTGAGCGAGCAGAGCGGTGGCGCCCAGGATCACGCTTATGGAGCAGAGGGACAACAGGCTCTCGTATCGTGCAGGTCTTCAGCATGCCCTTGCGCATGGGTTTATTGGAAAATTGATAGGGTCTGCGGGATCTGCGCCATCCGGCATTGCTGCCGGCGCAGTAGTATGGCGTACGTACATGCATTAGGAATTGCTGCGGTTGTAAGCAACGAGCAGCGTTGCGTGTGCATGCACGCATGGACACGTGGTCAGTGAGGGCGAGTAGATTCGAGACGCACAAAATTGGGTGGGCAATCTAGCTGCCGATTGACCTATGCACAAGCGACAACGCAATGCATTGCTGATGCTTGGCCCAGCAATTTCAAAGATGCCAAATTGCCAATGTCCGGGGTGTAAAAACCGTGGTGCAAACGGTGATCAACATGATAAGCCAAGCGAGCTGTATTAGATTGACCCATACAGTACGCTAATACCATAAGGCGCAAATCAAACACCCTCTACATCACAACAATAAGCTCCTGTACGGAAGAATGAGGGGCATTTGCATGATCGTGTGTTGGTACTGCATCGCTTCTGCATCGTTCTGAAACGCTGCCATACACTGTCAACAGCTAATGTGCCATCAAACTCATCACTCCACATGCTACGGTTGTGCCAAGGGCTGCTGAAGGCGCTGCCCAAACTCTCAACCAATAAAATATGCCATATGGGCCACACGGCAAGCGAAAAGCAATCCTGCTGCCGAGTGACATGGTAACGCAGCAACACACAATAGACACGCAAAGCTTGCGTGCAACAGAAACGATGACCATGTTTCATGGTCATGGGGCGGGTGGGGCGGGGCGGGTTGGCGCTGGCGGAGAGCACCCACTCGCAAAACCTAACCTAATACACCGTGGGGTGTGCCTACTGCTCGCCTCATTCGAAATCCCAAACAGTCTGCAGTGTTGACCCAGCCATCCAAACCATAAAGTGCTGGCACCATTCCCTCTCAAATGCAGGATGAACCAAGCGTCCGACAACAACCCAACACCGGCTCCCACACACCTGCCTGCCTCACCAGTCACCACTACACCCACTCGCGATGCTCATTTGTTCATGGGTTTGTTGCACTCACAGTCCAGGCAGCGTGCACCAGGCCTGGCAGTCGTCAGTATACACCTGGTACAAGACACATGCAACACGGCACTGTGCCTGCGGCAACTGCCAAGCCCTGGCATCAGAGCTCACCCAAAAGCCGGCAAACCCCTTGCATTGGCAAGGCATGCTTGTCGGCATGCATGCTCCAACCTCCTGCTAGCACCGGTATGGCGCGTCTGTCGAAAATAAAAACGACGGGCCCGTCCCCGTCCCCATCCCATGCACGCATTGGACATCCCACAAACGCTACTCAGAAATACCGCTGCACAGCGTTGTGCTGCTGCACCGCCGTGGCCTGTCAATTGCACAGAGGTCGGTTGACGTGCCGCTGATACCAGCAATGATATGCGCCAGCGTGTTGCACAGTGCGGTACATCATACGTAAATGCCGGGTGCTTGTTCGCACATGTGTTGATCCTGCCCAGCAAGTCCGGTGCAAGCATGCAGGCACTAGCCCATGAACCACAACGCCCATGAGGGGTTTCGAGGTGTGCTGGGCAGGACTGCTGGCACCACCCTGCCCTCAGGGGCCGCGCCACAACAGCGGCAACGGACAATCAGCATCCGCTTAATGGCATCTGCCCAACTATGACAGGCGCGGTAGGCGGCATTCGCATGCACGGGTTCGATAAGGATTGAGTGCCAGTACACGGCCCTAAGCTGCCTCAGCAAGCAGCTGGAGCAGATGACAGTGTTACCGAGGATGACGAATTGACAACGGTGGCAGGCCTGACCTCTCGCCTTACGGCTGCAGGCCCAGCAGCCATATGTTGCCACCGCTGTTGGCAGCCAGCAGGTGGGGGCTGTTGGGGCGCCAGCACAGCGCAGTGATGAACTGAGGGTGGTAGGGCTGGCCGCCGCCGCGCCCGCCACCCGCCTCGCCGTCCCTGATCACACAAACACATACGCACACACATGCGCGGCAGGTCACGTCATGCAGCTAGTGTAGTAGGATCGGCCTGGGTCACATTCTGACAGCTTGCTGTGGTGGTGCCCTGCTAACATGTGATGGTGGTGTGCTACAATAACAAGCGTGAGCGCAACAGACGATGGTCGCACCAACAACGGTTTGTGTGCCCCGAGTACTGTGAAGATGTCCAGCACTCAGCGGGGAAGTGGTGCTGGCAATGGTCTGCAACAGTCTGCAAGAATCTCTTCCACAATCGCGGTGGTGTCATGCCTGCAGCGTCGCTGCCGCCGGCCAAACTCCACGCATGCACACCTGGCTACTTTAAAAACGCACACGGAATTACATGCAACGGACGCAAGCGCACCTGGGCCCGAAGGCGTGGCTCATGGTGGGCCGCGTGATGGCCTTGTAGTACACATGCACCTCGTTGGTCTCGGAGCCGCACGCGATGAACTCCCCGCCCACGCTCAGGCCCACAAAGTTGCGCTCGTTGACGTGGCCCGAGAACGTGCGTACCAGCGACCCTGCGCGCATACGCACACAAGCCGTCACATCCTTACACGACACCACACTGACACAAACAACAGAGTCAGGAGTGAACCAGTGATAGACTTGGACACTCTGAAAATTATAATGGAGCAGCGGCAGACTGTTTGTGTGACAGCAGCACACTACGCCCCTCGCTTGTCATGCTTGTATCTGTTTGCAAGCGGTTGTAGGTGCTCGCATTCAATGACGTGCACGAGTAACTCTTAGCATGACTGCAACAGCACGTCAACAGCGCAATGCACTCTGCGACAACGCCACTTCGAAACAGACAGCACACGCATTCCAGTGAGCACGCAGCGCAGGCGCTCACAGTCCGGCGCCTGCCACAGCTTCAGCGTGGCGTCCGTCGACGCAGTGACCAGCTCGCCGCCGCCCACCCAGCGCACATACGAGACGGCCTTGCGGTGCTCCGCCAGCGTGGCCAGCGGCTTGCCGGGGGCGCGCAGGTCGTACACGGCTGCGCGGTGCGCCGCGGAGCCTATGGCGAGGTGGTGCGGGTTGGCGGGGCTGAACTCTACGCTGCAGACGTTGGCGCGCACGTCGAGCGTGATGGCGGGCTTGCGGGAGGAGCAGCTCCACACCTGCGGGGGAGGGGAAACCCGGGGCGCCACAACGCATAACAATATAAAATGGTGGCAGTGAAGGTAGGTCGCTGAGGCAGCAGCGCTCACGGTCGTCATAACAGGTGGGCAGCCATAGCAATGGACAAGGTGGTCAGAAACACAAGGATGACACACATGCAGCGATAATGGCGAGGCCTGGCACGCTCAGGTACCATTGATGAGTCCTGGTGTGTATTACAGTACATTGGCAAATTTGGCGCACCCTCTCACCTTGACATGGCCGTCGTCACTGCCGCTTGCGAACTGGCCCGGCTGCAGCGGGTTGAAGTCCACGCTCCACACGCGCTTCTCATGCGCCTCGTACTCCTCAACCTGACACGGTATGCACACACAGCGGGGTCACACACCACACACTTGACAGCCGTACTTGAGACGCATGGGTCAGATTGGCATGGAAACACATATGGACACACCCAAGTAGAGCCACATACAAACATGGCTCCCTCCTGCCTCAGCCCACGCAGATGACCCCCGCCCTGACCCCATCATCACCCGCACGTGTGCATGCTTGCACATGGCCATCTGTGCACGCGCGCAATAGTGTCACCATGTGTCAGCACACATGCATGCATGCATGCGTGCATGCGTGCGCAATGGGTCTCACCGGCACGCCGGCCTCCGTGTCCCACAGCGTGACCAGGCCCTCGTAGTCTGACGCCACCAGCTGCGCCTTGATCGCGGTGTGGTAGCTCAGGCAGCTCAGCTTGGTGCGCGCGTGCAGCTCTGCCGCCGGCACGTGGCGCTCGCGCGGGGCGGCCACGATCGAGGCGTAGTTGTACACCAGGATACGCGGGACCACGCCTGCGCGCGCACACGACGATAACACAGCAGCATGGAGATGATCACATATAATTACACAGGCGCGCAAGAACATGTGATCTACCCGACTCCCAGAGAACTCGCTCGAAGCGAACTCTGACACGCTGCGTATGTGGCAGTATGACCTCTGGCTGGCAGGCCGAAAGGCAACGACAGCAACAACTGGGCACGCTCTGTCTCATGGTTCCATTAGCCACGCTTCCTACTGCATCACAAGCAACTCTCCAGGTGATGCAACCGGCGGCTGTGTGTCGCGAGCCCGCATGAATTTCACAAAACAAACACACAGCAGCAGTAGATGCACACACGTGCACAGATAGCGAACCGTAACCAAAGCTCATAAGCATGTGCGCTCTCTCCCGCACCTGCCGTTGCAAACATCTGGCTGTCTGCGTCAAACTCTATGCTTGAGAGGATGTGGGAGGCCGCGCGGGACGACAAGCCGCCGCCCCCGCCCCCGCCGCCCGCCGACGCCACCGCCCGGGGTATCTCCGCCACCACCGACATACGGCTGTAGTGGGTGGCAGCGGAGAGCATCTGGGAGAACGTGCTCAGCGGAACGGGCGGCTCGTCCATGACCATGCCGCTGCCGCTTCCGCTACCGCCGCCGCCGGCGAGCGCACCGCCCTGCATGGGGACCAGTCCGCCGCCGGACGTGGGACCGCCTGGCAGCGCCGCCGAGCCAAACGCGCTCCCTGCTGCTCCGAAACACGACAGCGGCGCAAGGGACGACACGAGCGCCGCCGCAGAAGCGGCGTCGGTGAATGCAGTAGCCGGCCCCGGGTGTGTTTGTGGTGGCATGGTGGCGCCACCAGCCGCTGCGACGCCCGTGGCCAGCCCCGGCATGCAGGACGACCCGTGCGTGTCGTTCAACGCTATGCCCTGCAGCTGGCAGTGTGCATCCTGCAGCGCCTGCTGCCTGGGGCTGAGTGCCCCATCCGAGGGCGCAGCACCCGCTGCAGCAGCTGCCCCTGGACCCTCCTGCCCTTGCCACCGGCTGTGCGAGGCGGGCTGCACCGCAGGCAGCAGCGGGAGGAGCGCATGGTGGTGCTGCGGCGCCAGCCCAGCCCTGACGTTAGCATCTGTGCTGAGCGCAGCAGCCGAAGGCTGTGCCGGTGCCATACTGCCGGCAGCATCCGTTTCCCCATGATAGGCGGAGGGGAATGTGAATGGGGAGGCGGATGGCCATGTGGCCGTGGCAGCAGCACCGGCATTCGCCGCTGCCGCTGTGGCTGCTGCAGGGTCAACGCCGGTGCGCCCGAGCGAGGCTGCTGAATCCACCCCGTCCGCATGCTGCGTGCTGGGGTTGGATGCAAGGGCACCAGCGGCCGCCATAGCGTTCCAACCCGTACGGTCGGAGCTGTCTGCGATGCTCCCAGTTGCACTGGACCGCCTGCAAGCATGCAAATCATACACCAGATGGGATGGGATAGGTGGTTCACTGATTCACCCTTGGGAGCCAACGCCAATACTCCCGTCCAGGTGAGGATGATAACGCTAGCACACGTGCTGGATACTTCAAAATCCCTTACCAGTTCACCATGCGTGACATACAGGAATAAATAGCAGTACGGTCACGCTGCATAAACATGTGTGCAGTTCAGGCTTCAGGCGTGTGCAACCTGTATGCAACGCACCTTGCTCGCATTTGAAGGTAGGCCTCCTCAAGCACGTCAAACTGGCTGAGCATACGGCGCTTCCTGGCGGCATGCACCGCGGACAGCGACCCCCCGCCCGCGCCCGTACCGCCGCCGCCACCGCTGCCACTGCCGGCAGCGCTGCCATCGCCTCCTGCTGCGGCGGCGGCACCGACAGCACCTGCGGGTTGATTGGGGATGGCGTTGGGTGGCAGCATCAAGCCAGCGGGGCCTGAAGCATGAGAACCCGCCATCTGCCCTCCGGGCATGAATGCAGGCTGCTGCTGCTGCTGCCCGCGACCTGTGAGACCGGCGCTCTGCACGCCTGCAGCCATCGTGGACGTGCCCCCTTGCTGCTCAGCCTGCTTTTGAAGCTTCTGAGGTTGCCGGTGAGATTCTGCTGCCCGGGCGCTACTGCCATTGCCATGCAAAGCGTGCCCGGCATGCCCTGGCTGCTGCTGCTGCTGCTGCCCTGAGTCCTTGCCTACGGTGTTTGTCAAGATGGGACCCTCAGATACGCTCGCTGAAACCATGGCCGCAGAGCCTGGCAGTGCAGAGCTGCTGCCAGGCATGCCAGCCCTCCCCGTAGATGTCTGCAGGGCGCTGCTGCTGGGTTGCAGCTGCTGCAGCTGCTGCAGGTTGCCGAAGCTGCCCGGCCGTTGCAAGACCTGCTGGTCAGCTCCGGCAGACAGGCGTGCCTGCTGCTGCTGCTGCTGCTGCTGCTGCTGCTGTTGCTGCTGGGGCGGATGTGACTGGGAGGGTCCTCCTCCTTGCGAGGCAGCCCCTCCAGACGCATTCAAGTTGCCCTTGCTGCTCACACGGGGCAAGCGCATGCCAGAATGCACCTCGCCCTGCTGCTGCTGCTCTTGCAGCTGCTGCAGGCTGCCGAAGCTTCCAGGCCTCGGGATGGCTGAGCCAGGCCCCCCTCCGCTGCCATTGCTCTGCACCTGGCCAGTCGGCAGCAGACCCAAATGACCCGCCATGCCTCTACTGCTGACACGCCCGCGGCTTCCGCTGCGCCTGTGAGGCGAACTCACGTCATCTACGTCCATGTTGTCTGCGGTCGCCCCAGCTGTTGCTGCTGCTGCCCTGGCTGCGGGGGATGTAGCAGTGCCAGTGCCTGCCGCGTCCGAGCAGGCGCTGACGCTTGCAGAGGCTGCAGACGTGGTGCGGGTGGTGGCAGTCGGGGCGGTGGTGGTGGTGGTCGCGGTGGTGGTGGGAGTGTGTTGGGAGGCGCGTGACATCTGCGCGGCGGCTTGCAGTGCTGAGTGCAGCGCAGCGGCGCCGCCGCCAGGCCCCTGCATGTTCATGTCCACTGTGATGGTGCTCACGTAGTCTTGGCCTACCGTGTGCAGGTGCAGGTTCGCACCGCGGTGCTTCGCCAAGTGGCTCTGCACCGCTTGCTGCTGCCGGCCTTGATGCTGCTGCCCCTCCGCTTGCATGGCGTACGCCATCCCTGATCCAGGCCCTGAGCCAGCGGGCTGGGCAACACCTGCGCTGTAGGTTCCCGCCTGGTGGGGCTGGTGAGGTGCGGGCTGGGTGAGCGGCGCGCCGCCTGACCCAGATGGGAGCTGTGAGGCACGCCCCAGCGCTGCGGAGAGGTCCTGGTTGAGGAAGTGCAGCTGGTACTCCAGCTCATCAAGCTGGGCCTGACGCTCCGCCCTGCAAGGCACACGTAGGCACAGTGCATAGGCACAATCAGTCCGCATCAGGGGGGGCATGGGCCGTTTGGCCGACACGCTCCTCATGTAACACGTAACCATCACCATCACCATAACCATCAGGAGGCACACAAACCTTCAACACCCATGCACCGATATGCAACACGCATAGTCCCACAGCCCTGCATTCATGAAACACGTGGTTATACTGCACTAGGTCAAACGGGTGTGTAGGTCAAGGCTCGGTGCTGTGCACAAGGCACACGGATGCGCAGTCGGAAGTCAAGGTGGTGGGAGCCATGGGCGGCTGCTGTGCCCCCCTTTCGTTGTCGGTCGCATCCAGAATCAACCCTTGGCACATGCACGCGCCTTGATACTCTTGAGTGCGATGGATAAGAGTTTGTCACAGGCACGGCAGCTACTGCGCCAGCTTGCGGTAACATGGCATGGGAACAGATATGCACGCCAACTGCCCAACCGGAAGGCGTTGAAGCCCTGACCAAGACTGGATGTCTTGGACTGCCAGACACAAACATGGTATCCCGTATCCGCAGTGCCTGACACCGTTGGGCCAGGCACACCTTTGAAGCAGGACAGGTTTTCCGAGGCACACCAGTTGACGGGCTGAGTTGGCACCGTGTCGCCTGCTGCCACTACAGTCTAAACTTGTGCCCATGCCGTGCCTCCTATAGCTAATAAGCCTTGCAAGGAAGTGTGCAGCGATCCAAACCGTTGTGAGGGAATTACAGCAGCCCACCTTCATGCAGGTTAGACACTGTGAAGGTTTTGCTAAAGACTGTGTTAAGGTGGAAGGAATGATCATGAGCCTTACATGTTGTGCCGATACTTTGGGCTGGCACAGCCTCGTGAAGGAGTTTGGATTACGGCGAGGTGGAGCCCGCTGCCAACTGCTGAGCCAAACTTGCCTTGGGTGCGAGGGGTGCCAGAGTGCAGTTACCCCACCAGAGTGCGGTTTTACTTGCCTTGCATGCTCCAGGAACAGGAGCAAAAGCTGGAGGTTGTCTGTCGATTCCTTCCGCTCCAATTCATCACGCTTCTCAAAAAGCACGTCGATGACCTGGTTGAGGTCAGCGACCTTCAGCTTAGTGTTACTGTCCACAAGCGCCTGCTGGACGGACTCCAGCAGCGAGGCTCCCTGGGTAGAGTGTGCAGCAGCTGCTTTCCGCAAAATCTGCAGGGTGGCAGCAGCGGGCCAGCAGCACGTCAGTCAATAACCACGAAACGCTGGCAGGGCCCTTGTGGTCCACAAGGCGGGAGCACCGAGACTGATGGCAGGTGGGTTATGCACAAATTACCTTGTTGAGCAGGAAGTTTGGGTATATGTGGTCCTGTGTCAAGTACGCGCTGCACGAGGGACAGCATTTCTTGTGTTTCAAGTGTGTGGTGATGCACGGGTAGCAGAAAACGTGCCCGCACGTTGTCACGAACGGGTCGCTGATAGTGTCCACGCATATCGGGCACTTTATATCCTCCAAACTGAGGCCCAGGGGTAGGGTGACGGCCTCATCATCGACAGCTGAAACCGTGGCCAGGGACATGCTCTGCCACACTGCTCCCGCTACTTCACCGACAAAGTAAGCAGATGTCAGGGTCGAACATACTTGTATTTACGCTGTTGTGGAACTGCCCCTGGGTTGGGTAATTTGTTCTGCCGGCCAAAGCAACCCAACCTCGATTGGGAGCGCATGCATTTTGCGCGCAAAATCGATTATACGCGCAAAATCAAGCCGACCTTCACATTCTGGCTACTGAACGCCTTCAGACGAAGCTGTTGCATGGTGCTGCACATACATGACCTCTGTGCCACCTGACCGCTCAGTACCAAGCCCCTTTGTACGCCCGCTTAGCACCGCCAACCGCTTTCTGCATGCCGTTTGTGGCGTGCAACATCAAACAGGACACGGCTAAGGGCGTTTTACATAGGCTGCCTATATCTCAGTATCCTGGCAGCTTACGGAGACGCTAGGAGCAGGCGGGACCGGGGCGGGGCGGGGAGCGCACGCCGGCGTCGCTGAGCAGAGCAGGAGGAAGCTCCTGCTCCAACTGAGTCCCTGCGGCAGCAGGACATCCTGCCTGGTACAGTTACACCCCTGAAGGTGCCTTAGCAGCAGCGTGACGATGGGAAAGAAGGACAAAGCGGCCAAAGCCGCTGCCGCTGCCGCCGCAGGCGACACAGAGGCGATGGATGTGGATGAAAAGCCAGCCCCGAAACTCCCGAAACATTTGCAAACACACCATGATTACGTCACGTGTGGGCCGGACCTGAACTACAACGTAAGCTTACATTCTATGTGTGCCATCACCGGAAACGACGGGCCGGAAAGGCCAGCTCTGCCATACAAAACCGCAGTCATACACGCACACGTAAAAGGCTGCCTCATGCAGGCGTTCCTAGCTCATGTTGGGTGCACGCTTGCTGTTGGTGGCTGCCGCTGTTGGTGGCGGCAGCTGGTTCCGCAGCAGCGGAGTCGTCACTAACACCTGCAAGCAACTGCGCTTACTGACACTCGAAGCTGACCTTCCTGGCTTGCTGGATTTGACGCGATGGTGCAGGTCAATACTGTGACGTCGGCCAACGTGTACCGCGCATTGGGTGTCGACAACTCTTGGGACCTGAAAGCCTTTCAGTAAGCGCATCCCATTGCACGTCCCACGATACATGCTGCCTGCACCTGTCCTGTTTGTACCTGTAGACACCAAGGTGGTGCTTGTTGCGACATGGGCGTGTCACGCCGCACCTCCCCTGCCTGCCATGCAGGCGAGACTTCGCAATCCGAATCAATTGGATAAAGGACTCGGCCATGGAGTTTGACATGGTGAGTGCCCAAGCGCTTGCGCATGCACAGTACACAACACCGGCGGCGAGTGCAGTTGTGCCACAGCACCTCGTAGATGCGAGGCAGGATCCGACCCCAGAGATTGCCCGTTGAATTTAGTTGCGCGGGTGCAACGACTGTCCCCGCGTTTCCATCCTCACGTGCGTGCACACTGCATGGCCCCACCCGAGCAGTGAGCTCTACCTAACACACACACACACACACACACACATGCGCACCGCACACATGATCACACGCAAACGCACATACACACACCAGCATGGGTTGGTTCCCACCCCCCCACCCCACCCTGAGCGCAACTCTCCCATTTCAGCACAGCACACCCCAAGGATACCATCCACTGACTCAGGCACTCACGCCAACGTGTGGTCCTCGTTGCGCAGGTGGGGTGTGACCCTGCCATCGCCAACGCGCTGCGGCGCATCTTGATCGCGGAGGTGCCCACGGTGGCGCTGGAGCACGTGTTCATTATCGACAACACGTCCATCATACAGGTGCGTGCGCCAGTGCCGCTGCCACTGCCACTGCCACTGCCAGTGTCAGTGTCAGGACGCTCTCGCGCACGTGCATTGCTTCCGTCCAGCCGCCTCTTGAAGCTTCATGCAGCGCCCGGGTTGGACGATTGCACGCGTGTGCATGTGCATGCAAGCTATCGCGGTTCGCTCCAGGGAAGGGTACAGCCTTGGTTGTGCAACGCCATGCATGCTGCTGCGGGGGATCCTCCTGATGCATGCTGCTCGTTTTGGTATCTGTACGGGCCTGCACTCCCCGATTGGTGCGGAAGGCGCACTTACAGCCGTGCTGCAGCCTGACGACATGTAGCGCTGCGCGGACCACCCACTGCATGTGTGCCGTACGTGTGGCACGAAGAGCGACCAAGGGGCCATGCCGTGTGATTCCCATGCGGCCGTAAAGTGTGCATATGCGTATGTGTGCGGTATGTGTGCGTGCTGCAGCCTGACCACATGTAGCGCTGCGCGGACCACCCACTGAATGTGTACCGTACGTGTACTGTACGTGTACTGCCTCTGCAGGACGAGGTGCTTGCTCACCGGCTGGGCCTGGTGCCGCTGGCGGTGGAGCCCAACCTGCTGGAGGACAAGATAGCGGAGGAGGCGCCCAGCGAGAAGAACACGCTGGTGAGCTGACTAGCTGACCACGTGCTGGGCCTGCCGCATGCGCGTCTGTGTACGAGCGGGCCTCATGCTGATTGTTCGGGTTTCGATTTGGGTTTGGACACTGCACTCGGAGCTTTCAAGCCGGGCTGGACACTGCCCTCGTGGAATGGCATGATGCATTGACGCATGGTGCGCAAGCGGTATGTGTGCGAATGTCCTCAGGTGTGGGTTGCAGATGCCGGGTAGGGCGCGGCAGCGGTGAAAGGTGGTGGAGTGCTGGTTGGGGTCAGCGACAGCGACAGCGGCGCACAGCTGCCTGGGCCCACGGACGCGCGTAACGGCGGCACCAGCACGAGAACAGTCAGTGTGGTGTGCTGGCTATGAAGGTGCACCGCGATCAGGCTGTGGTGCAGCCAAAGACGAAGTTGGATTGGGCTCTAATGCGCGATGGCCTGTTGGCCGCGATGTTGTGTACTGCAGGTGTTCAAGCTCAATGTAGCATGCAGGCGGGGGCCTAATGGCACGATCGAAAACGACAAGGGTGAGTGAGTGAGGCACCAAGCCTGAGGCCATGCATCATCGCAACATCAACATGATCATGCTGCTCTGCGATTCAAGGTGCCCTAGCATAGCCCCAACTGGTGCCTTCCCGTATGGGGGGAGGGTTGCACGTGCTGGCATGATCACGGGTTCAGCTGGCACAAGGCACGGGCTGAGACTCTGAGAGGGATAGGGTGACGTGTGGGATCCCAACGGCACTGCAGGCATACGTGCAGGCTGCCACAATGTAGCCTGTAGCAATTGATTCTGCCAGCCTGTAAGCGCTGTCAGTGTCTCTGCATGTGGTTGGCAAGATCAACCCTGCTGCTGCGCCCACGGCTGAAATTCGGGTGAACCCCTGGCTGAATGGTGAATGGGTCAACTCGTTCCCCGTTAGCGCCCTCCAGCTTGCATCCAGCACCTGCCCCTCGCCTCCAGCTTGCCTCCCCATTGTGGCCGTATGCCCCCTGACCTCCAGCTTGCCACGCTTCTGTGCCTGTTGCCCGTGCGCAGTGCTGACGGGCCAGATGCAGTGGCTGCCTCAGGGCAGTGAGATCCCGGAGGAGACCACCTGCCGCTTCGCCGCCGGCCAGTCGCACATGTTCCCGGGCGGCACGGCAGGGCCCGCCGCTCCAAAACCAGTGCACGACGAAAT